>JAWPHD010008736.1:0-111623 GCA_037043455.1 Cyrtodaria siliqua | reverse complement strand
AATCACTAGAAAACTTAAAATCCGATGTAGTAATTGATTGATTGACATGCAGACTCTTAAATAATCTCTGATTTAAAAGTTAAATTATGTATTTTTGGTTTCGAATAAATGCCCCGGCCCGCCCCCCCCCCCCCCCCCCCGGCCCCCCCCCCCCCCACCCCTCTTCAAAAATGTTACGCCCCCGGGGGGCGTTTATTAGGGATTATACAGTATAAAACCATTACACAGATGAAATATCAATAAATGTCAATAAAAAAACTGAGGCCATAATGGAAAATTGCTAGATTCTCATCCCCTCCCTACCCGAGTTGCAAATTTCTTTAAAATGACAGCAATTTTGGATTAAAACTGATAAAAATAAAAAATAAAATTCCAAACCCTGCCCCAAATTTTACTATAATTTGTATGAGATTCTACAAATAATTTTATAATGGCCGAGTTTCTACACCCGCCCCGCACACCCAACCCCACCCCCCACCCCCACATTATTTTATCCGTGTTTTCTGATGGTATATCCTGGCTATATAATTTATTATTTCTGAAAAATCTGATAGTCTAGCTGCGCTGTTCTCCGACAGCTGACAGCTCTTGTTAAACTATTTTGTATGATGGGGCCAGGGAAATAGAACCCACGGCCTTCCGAATGCAAGGCAGACGCTTTAACCACTAAACCACTGCGCTTCATTGTGGGCCGTAGTTTAACTGAGGGGTGGGAGGGGCGCATTTTTGGTTGGTTGGGTTGGTTTTGTGATAAATCTCACATGTGTGTAACTTGAACGACAAACCGACTACGAAAATGGCGGAAAATGTCAATTTAGAATTTCCACATGAAAATAAACAAGGAGCAGAGGAAAGAAGACAAATTCGTTTGAAATACAGGAATTTTATAGATGAATTACAACGTATGTTCATCATAATTCGGCATGTTGTGCTTGTCATGGTAATGTGACTGTGTGTAGATCGTTTCGCACCCAGTTGTTTCGTACTTACTTTCGGTTTCATATCTGTTTTTATATAATATGAATAAGGCACTGCCTCATGGCGAGCGTCGGTTTAAGTAAATAAAATGGTTACATTGTGTAATATTACTCATACTGTAATACCTAATAACATGGGGATTTTTTAAACCCAACTCAGTTGCTCCGTTCTAAGGGACACACAAAAAACGCAACACACTACTATTCACATACAAACTTTGCGATCATCACATAAAAAAAACTAATTCAACAAATTATTTAAGCATAACTATTCGAAAATCGAAATGGGGATATACACATTATACTCTATTACTTCCAAATCAAACCATGGAGCGCTGTGGTCTAGTGGTAGAGCGTTGAACCCATGATCCAAAAGTCGTGAGTTCGATTCCCGCCATTGCCATATGCGTTGTGTCCCTGAGCAAGACACTTTATCTGCATTGCTTAGTACTGGTTCTACCCAAGAAGACATCGAGAGTGATTTAAATAAGTTCATAGAGCTTTCGTTACAATCGATGTAAAATAAATAAGTTTAAACTAAATCAAACCAAGCACTGCAGTGTGATTTCCATTGTAATGTCGGCAGGACTTTTACCCCCTACAAATTGTGAAGACTCCCGACCCTAGCCTGGTCATTTTGGTGGAGAAAAAAAAGCGCGAAAACTGCCTAATTTGTGAAAAAAGTATTGAATACATGCATTGTTTTTGTGGGAGCAGGATAATATGAAACATTTAAGATAAACTTTCTTCTATGAACATATCCAGAACAAAACAATATTGAACAAGTTAAATGGTGGAAATGTTTTCCAAAATAAATAAAATAATAATAATAAATAAAAGAAAGAAATTAATAATAATAATTGTGAAGCAAATCGGCCACAGTTGTGAAAAAAATGACTTGAATTGTGAGTAAGTGTCAGGTGAACTTGAATAAGCATGATCAGTATAATTATGTATGCATACTTTTTTTTTAATGAGACTTCTCAGGATGATCCAATCTATTCCTATTTCCTAAATGTAAATGCCTTTACTTAGCAGCAATGATCAGGTAGGAAGGAATAGGAATGAATTGTGTAATGTGATACTGAATGTTGCGTTGTAAACCTTCTCGCCTCTCACCGCTGCAGGTTCGAATCCCAGTGGGAGCTCGACTTGTGAGGATGTGTCGATCCTTACGGATGGCGGGAGGTGTATAGTACTGGTTCTATAGTACTGGTTCTACCCAGGACAAGTGGGTGGTCTGCATCCACCACCCAAAAATCCACCGTCATATATAACCTTACATGTGTTGAAAATGACGTAAAACACCATACAAACAAACAAACAAATCATTGCTGATGTGTCATTTGAAATAATCAGTTCGTTTAATACCTTGTTCCCAAGTCACCACTCTCTACATCCCCTCTTGAAATTAAAATTGCGTCGAACGTCACTGACTGACGTAATCAGCATTTAAAATTGTCATAATGGTGACGTACTATTACGTCTACAGTACAGTACGTGCTTGACTTTGTCTACAAAGAACAAAAAAAGTTCGGGTTTGTGCTTTTAAGTAAAATAAAGGATATTTCACTTACCGCCTTTGGTTTCGCAAAAACAATTTAAAGATAAAAAGGTAGGCAAATAATTATGATTTCATATAACATTCAGGTGAATTTTATTATTAATAAGTGTAATTGAGACTTAAATGGCGCAGTAGGTTGTTAAATACAATTTGAACAAAAAGCAATGACACAGTTCACACAATCTTAGACATGTATTACTATTAGGTAGAATGGTCAGCTCTTAGCCAGCTTTCTTAGTCCTTTTGTCATATTGTATTTTCAATGAATGGACTGCTTTCAAGTGAAAATATTTTCACCACATGTAGATCTAGTAAAACTAACTTACATATTGACGCAGTCACTTTTATTTAAACATAATCAAGCATTAAATCGTTGATTTTGTTGTTGCTGAACAGTGGCAAACGTCGTTTCAAGTTAATAGACTAGAGCGATTAAATAATGTGTGCAATACTCATACTGTTATGCCTTACAGTGTACATCAGTGGAGTTATCTAAACTCAATGCAAAATGAAAACATCTGCTCGAGTGCTTCTACTTCAAATTTTATTCATATTTTGGATTAATTTTACATTTGTTGGTGTTCCTAAATGAATCATTTTAACTTATACTTTTACTGCAATCAAAGACTGGTTATAGTTTTGCCCTTCACAAAGGTAGTACCTAGTACTGTGAGTGTAATGCCAGTGATGGTCCTTGATTGGAAAATAAAAGTTATTCTATTCTATGGATTTTGTTGTTTTTGAATAAATTAGATTGTAAAAAATAAACAAAATAAATATGTTGAATTGAATGGACTGAGCCTGCGAAAACACTGAATAGAATAGAAGAGAATCGAAAACAAACTATCTTAATTTACATGTTGTTATATTCAATGCACAAGACCTCGCTTCTCTCGGTGAAATTAGCTGTATAACGTCGCTTCGCTCGATGTAATCTCGGTGTAATTAGCTTTATTTTCCTTCGAATAACACCTCGCTCGTTCATGTGAGGTTATATCGACGTGCTAGAAATACGATTCACCTGCACGGTGAATCGTATTTCTAGCACAAAGCAACTTTACGGGCAGGTAACTCTAGCTGGTTGACGAAGATTTTTATTGCCTTAGTATGGCAATTCCAGAAAATCAAAAACGCGTTAACCGTAAGGCGAGCTTACGCTCCCGATTAAGGTTCTTCAGTAGTAAAACGTAACATGAACTAAGGTAAAACCTTGAGGCGAGCACAGAAAATGTGAAAGTAAATTTTAAACAGATAAAAAAATCAATGAAAGAACAATACAAATAACATGTCAAATTGAAAGCAACTCAATAATGAGGTCCTCTCAGGGGTTTTGGGGGAAATGACCATTTATATTTGGTGAACAAGGGAACAATGGCTGTTATTTTCAGGAAAAAAGAGAACATTGACACATATTTTTAGGGAACAATGGAACATGACTTTACAGGAAATAAAATGCTGACATCTAGTTTTAATATAAAAAAAAATCACAAAAAGTTAACATTTCAAACAATATCTTTGTGATGACAGTGTTGCAGCTATAATTAGGCTTAAATTAAAATATTGTTTGTTTGCAGTTTGCGACCGACCCACGGCAAATCCGCCGACCCAAACAATTTTTTTTTTATTTATTTTTTTTAATTTTTTTAATTTTTTTTTAATTTTTTAATTTTTTTTTTATTTTTTTTTTATTTTTCAGGTTTTTTTTTCTTGCATGTTCGGTTAATATTTAACTAAACCCTTTTTAAAAAAAAACAACTTTATGGATAATACTAGTGAAGCACACGATATTTGCATGCAGTCGATGAGCATGCGTTAATAATAAAAATGTTTTTTAAAAAAAAAAAATATCTCTACCTACCGACCCACCACTAAAAACCATGGGTCGGAAACTGCAAACAAACAATTTTTTAATGGTGGCCTTACTGTAGGACAAAATTTTGGGGAACATTAGCAAATCTTTTAAACATTAAAAATACTTTTAGAGAACAGGGGAACATTAGACAAATAATGTTGGGGAACAAAGCAAAATAGTTATTGGGAACAAGGGAACACCAACTCATATTTTCAGGGAACAAAGGAAAATGTACCCCTTCCATCCTCCTGTGGGCCTCAATAATAATAAGAAGAATGAATAAATCATTAAATGCAATGTACAGTTTGAAAGGGGCAAATTGCATTTATCATATTGATCTTACTGAGGGGACACTGATTAAAACAGGCAAAACATAATATGTTCAAAATGTTTTTTTGATTATGATAATAATGAATTCAAGTATATATACAGTTTCTCAGTCGCAAAAAAAAATTTACACTTTGAAAATTTTACTTTACACCCCTATCCTTTTTATCAAGCAATTCAACCTATTGGGAAAAAAAATGACAACATGATATTGGCAATAGAATGATAACAACTTTGGTACCAAACATGACGTATATTAACTCTAAAAAAAACTCATTGCACACTTTCTTTCACAACTGAGCTGTATACACTTTCTTTTGCAACTCAGTATAATTAGATTAAAACGTTTTAGAATAGCTTGAAAGAAACTAAACTGCCAAATTCAGCATTTACCTCACAGCTTCAAGTATACACTGTCGTGATATAACTAAACTGAAAGATTGTTAACTTTATACATATATACATACATTGTTCCAATTGCTTTTTTACATTTTTTAGCTCTACTGGCCAAGGGCCAGCAGAGCTTATGGGATGGTGTGTTGTCCGTCTTCCGTCGTCCGTCCGTCGTCCGTCCGTTAACTTTTGCTTGTGTACACTCTAGAGGCCACATTTCTGATGCAATCATCATGAAACTTTGTCAGAATGTTTGTCTCAATGAAATCTCGGTCAAGTTCGAAAATGGGTCATGTGGGGTCAAAAACTAGGTCACTAGGTCAAATACTTGAAAAAACTTGTGTACACTCTAGAGGTCTTATTTGTTTATCTTAATTATATCTTGATCAAGTTCGGAAATGGGTCACATGAAGTTAAAAACTAGGTCACTAGGTCAAATATTGGAAAAACCTTGTGTACACTCTAGAGGCCATATTTTTGACCCGTGCTTGATGCAACTTTGTCAGAATGTTTGTCTTAATTATATCTTGGTCAAGTTTGAAAATGGGTCACATGGGGTTAAAAACTAGGTCACTAGGTCAAATACTTGAAAAACCTTGTGTACACTCTAGAAGCCGTATTTCTGACCCAATCTTGATGAAACTTTGTCAAAATGTTTGTCTTAATTATATCTTGGTCAAGTTCAAAAATGGGTCACATGGTATTAAAAACTAGGTCACTAGGTCAAACTTTGGAAAAACCGTGTGTACACTCTAGAGGCCATATTTTTGACCCGATCTTGATGCAATTTTGTCAGAATATGTGTCTCAATTATAGCTTGCTAAAGTTCGAAAATGGGTCACACAGGGTCAAAAACTAGGTCACTAGGTCAAATACTTGAAAAACCTTGTGTACACTCTAGAGGCCATATTTCTGACACGATCTTGATGAAACTTTGTCGAAATGTTGTCTTAATTATATTTTGGTCAAGTTCGAAAATGGGTCCCATGGGGTCAAAAACTAGGTCACTAGGTCAAATACTTGAAAAACCTTGTGTACACTCTATACACCATGTAGTACGACTCGATTCATCAATGGTATAACAGCCAGTAGAGCGTTCACAGGCCCTCTTGGGCCTCTTGTTTTATTTTGCCAGAAATGTTGATATTTTCTATGTTATTATTTATTACTAAATATATGCAAACTGTTACCTGTGTATTTAGCCGATTACACTAAATATGATCCACAAATAGATGAGAGATGGGGATAATTGTGTTAATTCTAACACCACAGTCCATCTGTCCTGATCTTACCTTGAATAAGAACCGTCTGTACAAGATGGCAAGTTGCATTCACTTCAGTGTATGGGTTTGAAGAAATCCAATCTGTGTGTGACCCAATGGGCTACTCCTAAAAGATGCTAGTGTCACCATCCAATGCTGGTTGTAAATGCCTGACAGAATAATGCAACTATCAGTCACAGACAACCATTTAAATATAAACAAAGGATAGATGACTCTTTTCTTGAAGATGTTCAGTGTGATGCAGCCCTTCTGTAGTGTAAATCTCATTTTTGCTTTTCACTGAAAAAGCAGTTCCAGTACATCCTGGTGTTTCATCTCTGTTCTGGTCTGTTGTGTTCCGGTGAATCGTACCACTGGTCTATAATTATGTCATAAAACAAATACAAACAATTCCGGTTTTTAGCTCTACTGATCAGAGATCAGCAGAGCTTATGCCGTGGTGCGGCGTCCGTCGTCCGTCTGTCCGTAAACTTTTTTTTGTAGCGACTTCTCCTCTGAAGCTTCTGAATGGATTTTCATGAAACTTAACAGAAATGTTGCCCATGAAGTCTAGTTGATCCTAGCAAAAATTCATGTTGATGTGAAATCCAAGATGGCCACCAGATCTAAAAATAGGTTTTTAAAAAACAAGTTTGTAGCGACTTCTTCATGAAAACTATAAGTGATATTGATATGGGACTTTTTCTAAAATGATCAGCATGACATGATGTTGGTCCTTGTCGAAAATCGTTTTGATTCGACGTTAAACATGGCTGCCAGCGGCCATCTTTGTTTACATAGAGTTATATAATGAAAACTAGTAGCAACTACTCCTCTGAAACTACTTGACGGATTTTATGAAACTTCACAGGAATGTTGCTCTTGATGTCTTATTGATCCTAGCAAAATTTCAGGTCGGCCGGAAATTCAAGATGGCCGCCACGGCTAAAAATAAATTTTCAAAATACAAGTTTGTAGCGACTACTTCTTGAAAACTATAAGTGATATTGATATGGGACTTTTTCTAAAATGATCAGCATGACATGATGTTGGTCCTTGTCAAAAATCGTTTTGATTCGACGTTAAACATGGCTGCCAGCAGCCATCTTTGTTTACATAGAGTTATATAATGAAAACTTGTAGCAACTACTCCTCTGAAACTACTCGACGGATTTTCATGAAACTTCACAGGAATGTTGCTCTTGATGTCTAATTGATCCTAGCAAAATTTCAGGTCGGCCGGAAATTCAAGATGGCCGCCACGGCTAAAAATATATTTTCAAAATACAAGTTTGTAGCGACTACTTCTTGAAAACTATAAGTGATATTGATATGGGACTTTTTCTAAAATGATCAGCATGACATGATGTTGGTCCTTGTCAAAAATCATTTTGATTCAACGTTAAACATGGCTGCCAGAGGCCATCTTTGTTTACATACAGTTATATAGTAAAAACTTGTAGCGACTACTCCTTTGAAACTACTTGACAGATGTTCATGAAACTTTACAGGAATATTGCTCTTAATGTCTAATTGATCCTAGCAAAATTTCAGATCAGCCAGAAATTCAAGATGGCCGCCACAGCTAAAAATAGATTTTTAAAGTGATATTGATATGGGACTTTTTGTAAAATGATCAGCATGACATGATGGTTATAAGAGTCAAACATTATTTTGATTTGACGTTAAACATGGCTGCCAGTGGCCATCTTTGTTTACATAGAGTTATATAATGAAAACTTGTAGCGACTACTCCTCTGAAACTACTTGACGGATTTTCATGAAACTTCACAGGAATGTTGCTCTTGATGTCTAATTGATCCTAGCAAAATTTCAGGTCGCCCGGAAATTCAAGATGGCCGCCACGGCTAAAAATAGTTTTTCAAAAAACACGTCTGTAGCGACTACTTCCTGAAATCAAAATCAATCAGTAGAGCTTCAAGGTCATTGACCTCTTGTTAAATTCTATAATGAGGTCATTTTTATCATACCACAGATATGACTTAAAAATCACTATCTGAGTCAAATAAATGAGAACCAGACCATCCGCCATATTTTAAACGATAGGACACCCACCTGTATGGGCACAATAGAATCTGGACTTATGATTGTGTTTAGTGTAATGTATTTATCTACAGTCTATAGTGCTGCCACACAGGAATACCACACCATAGTACACACAGGGGTGGGTGTGTTTTGTGGGTCGTTCGGTGTGTGTGTGTGGGCGGGGGGGGGGGGATGGGGGGAGGTATTTTGAAATGAACAAATCTAGGGGGTGAGGACCCAGCCAGCAATCCTATATCTAGCCTTCATCAGTCCCATATTTTTTTTTATATAGGACCAGTATCGCAAACGATATCGGCCCGAGATCGGCGTGCCCATGGGCTTCAAGTCGGACCGATATCTTGTCGGCTACACATCGGTCCAATATCGGTTAGATATCGTTTTAGTTTACTATCCATCATCGGTTAGACATCCTTTTAGTTTACTATCCATCATCGGTCCAATATCGGTTAGTTATCTATCCAATATGTATCCGATATAGTTTTGACCCGAAGTGGGCCCATTATGACAGATAAACATCAAATTCGTTCTATTGTCACCATCCAGCTAGCACAGTATGTAGCTAGAGCATCGGATTACCAATCCAAAATACATGTATATGTTTGGCAACATACAAGGTTATCGGGCGTTTAACTCCGTCCGATTTTTTTTATCAAATCAATTTAATGAATAATCACTACCTTATATATATCTTTTTTTAGGTGCTTATCTCAATTAGCTAGACTGGAAAAATATTCATTAGCAATAAATAAAGCTCTTGTGAATGTAGGCATATAGGTAGCATCATTTTGCAATGTAAAAAATGACATTTGCGAGGAATATCTGTTCACATTAACAATAAATATACAATATTCAAAATGACATGTCATTACCTCCATTTATGGATTTATGGCGTGTTATATCGGACTGACAGCGGCCCTATATATGGTATCAACTGATGCAAACTACGTTGGCCTGACGTTGGCCCGAGATATAATAATAGACATTAGAAGAAATGTGCTATATTCATTCAGATTAATGCATTGAACAATCAATTTGACATGCCATACAAACAAAAAATTGGAAAATATTGAATTAATCGGCTCGACGTCGGCATATCCAACATTTAGCCGACATCTGACCGATATCTTTTCAGCAAATCATAAAAAAAACACACAAACCCAGTCAGCAAGCCAATATCGGACCGATATGTTTCCTATATACAGATAACGGATAGACATCGGGCCTTGCCGCTCTGTTACTGATATTGGTAACAGAGCGGCAGTCTGCATAACGGCCGGATGTCTATGACAGATAACGGATACATCGGGCCGATCTGCCGACATTCCGACAAATAACCAAAATCTATCCGATGTGGTAATGCTGGCTGGGGAGTGGCGGGGTGGCTTGTAGTCTAAGACTTTCCAGGAGAGGGAGGTCTGTCTGAGGAAACTTTTCCTCTTTTTTTTCAGGGTGGTGGGTGTGTGTGTGGGGGGGATATTTTGTAGATTATTCTAGGGGGTAGACTGAAGAAACGCTTTCCGTTCGCGACTCGCGGCGAGGGTGGTTTGTCCATAAATAATTAATCATTTAAACTTCTTATTCTTCCAGTACTGTGCTGGGTTCCTCTGGAACATCTTCGCACAACGGTGAATATTTACATGAGTGATGGAAAGTTCAAGGTGAAGTTAAAACTTGCTCAACATAAACCCACAAAAGTGTTCGTACGAAGTGAAAGAAATTATAATCGATTTGTCCACAATTAATCATTTAAACTAGCTCAACATCAACTCACAAAAGTGTTAGTACAAAGTAAAAGCAATCCGAGTCTTCCAGAAATTAACCGAGTTGTCACTAGTCGTCTGCAAATAATGTCAATATTTACTATTGTTACGTCACTGATTTTAACACGCATTATTTGCATAATGTGGAAAGTTTCCGGCCAAGACAATTTACCGATAACCTTCATACCGAGTGTTTACAAATAAAAAAACATACTAAATGAATAACTCACATATGCTGCTAGTGTTGTTTAATCATTGTGCGCTCTGCAATTGTTGACATGTTCAGCATATTCCTGCATTTGTTGTCATTTTCAAATTTCCCACGGAAACCACATATTTTCTAGAAAGCCTTAGTTTCGCATTTGAACTCTTTAAATATTCTGCTGCACATATTCTATAGGACTTTGTGAAGGAGTCGGAGAGACTTTCCAATTATTTCTGAAACTCTACTCTAACCAGTCATAACGGAAACGTTGCACAGAAAACTGTTTTAAAGAAAACAAATCAGAATTTCGAAACTAAAACTCCTATAGTGGGAGCCGGTGTCTGCGTTAGAAATGCTTAAAGCGTGACAACGACGATTTACCATCAAAATCGTTTTTTTGTGTTTTGTGAATGCAGCCTGTGCCTGTGCCATTGTGAAAAATAGCAGCATTTTTCTAGAAATTGTGAAAATTGTGAAATATTATAACAAAAAAAAAAAAAACTTTTTTCACTTTTAATTTCAGTTTAATATCCTTTGGCTTTAAGTTTTGTTTTTGGTAAATACAGACTAGTTTTTACTCCAGCGTATATTAAGACTAGTATCCTTACTGGTTTGTATTTATCCTAAAAAAAAAAAAAAGTTTTTTTTTGTTTTTTGTTTTTAGCTCTACTGATCAGAGATCAGCAGAGCTTATGCCGTGGTGCGTCGTCCGTCTGTCCGTCTGTCTGTCCGTAAACTTTCATTTGTAGCGACAACTCCTCTGAAACTACTGGATGGATATTCATGAAACTTTACAGAAATGTTGCCCATAAAGTCTAGTTGATCCTAGCAGAAATTCATGTTGATGTGAAATCCAAAATGGCCGCCAAAGCTAAAAATAGAGTTTTAAAATACAAGTTTGTAGCGACTACTTCTTTAAAACTATAAGTGATATTGATATGGGACTTTTTCTAAAATGATCAGCATGACATGATGTTGATCCTTGTCAAAAATCGTTTTGATTCAACGTTAAACATGGCTGCCCGGCCATCTTTGTTTAGGCCTAATAAAAAAACATGTGTGTTTCCGGTTTCCCGACCGACCCTACTTTATCACCGCCGACCCTAAATATTTTTAGCGGAAAAAAAAAATTAAAAAAAAAAAATTAAAAAAAAAAAAAAAAAAATGTTTATTTTTATTTTTTTTATTCAAACGATAATTTTATTAGCCAGAGTTGTTAAGCATCTAATCTGGATTGCAAAGGTTATCAAAAAGTTGCCTTAGTACAAAAATGGCATAATATATGCGAAAAATATATTTAAAAAAAATATCTAAAAAAAAAACTTTTTCCTACCTACCTACCCTAACTTTTTGACAGGGTGAAACCAGAAACACACAAGTTTTTTTTTTAGGCCTTACATAGAGTTATATATTAAAAACTTGTAGCGACTACTCCTCTGAAACTACTTGACGGATTGTCATGAAACTTCACAGGAATGTTGCTCTTGATGTCTAGTTGATTCTAGAAAAAGTTCAGGTTGGCCGGAAATTCAAGATGGCCGCCACAGCTAAAAATAGATTTAAAATAAATAAGTTTGTAGCGACTACTTCTTCAAAACTATAAGAGATATTGATATGGGACTTTTTCTAAAATGATCAGTATGACATGATGTTGGTCCTTGTCGAAAATCGTTTTGATTTGACGTTAAACATTGCTACCAGCGGCCATCTTTGTTTACATAGAGTTATATAATGAAAACTTGTAGCGACTACTCCTCTGAAACAACTTGACCGATTTTCATGAAACTTCACAGGAATGTTGCTCTTAATGTCTAATTGATCCTAGCAAAATTTCAGGTCAGCCGGAAATTCAAGATGGCCGCCACGGTTAAAAATAGATTTTCAAAAAACAAGTCTGTAGCGACTACTTCCTGAAATCAAAATTAATCAGTAGAGCTTCAAGGTCATTGACCTCTTGTTTTTTTCAGGTTGTGAATTTTTTGGATATAAATGTGAAAAAAGTATACTTTTTGGCATTGTGAATGGGGCCGAATAACGGCCCCAAATTAGGCATAAAAAAACCACTGTCATGAGTAATAAGGACAGTTCATTTTCCACATGGCAATAAATATTTATAAGTATTTTCTATGTGCGATACCAAAAATTGAAATTATTATGATAAATCCACCCATCTAGGTGTTGCTTTTTCGGCGGCGACGAAGGCGTCAACATTCAATTTTTGCCTTTAGGTCATTTTCTCACAAACTGTATGCACTAGAACTTTAAAACTTTGCTTATAGTTGTATCGTGGGTGGTACATCACACCTTTGCAAAGCAAATGAGGAAGTGACCTTGACCCTCCAAGCAAAGGGCAGATAACTTAATAATTTTTACGTTCAACTTTTGTGTTGAGGTCAATTTCTCGCAAACTTTATGCAATACACCTTTCAAACTTTGTTTATACATGTAGTTGTATCTTGGGTGGTACATTGCAACGTGATAAAGAAAATATGGATGTGACCTTGACCCTCCAGGCAAAGGGCAGATAACCTTATAATTTTTACCTTCACCTTTTATGTTTAGCACTGAGACCTTTCCAACTTTGCTTTTAGTTATAGTTGTATCTTGAGTGGTAAATGTGGATGAGACCTTGACCCTCCAAGCAAGGGGCAGATAACTTAAATAATTTTTACCTTCGACATTTGCGTTAAGGTCACTTTCTCGCAAACTGCATGCACTACATCTTTCAAACATTGTTTGTATTTGTATCACGGGTGGTACATCGCAACGTGACAAAGCAAATGTGGATGTGACCTTGACCCTCCAAGCAAAGGGCAGATAACTTTAATTGTTACATTTACGAACTATAATTATGCACTATCTAGATGCTTTAAACCTACTAAACTTATAGCTTAATCTTTGGAAGACACAAAACATTTTATTTGTTTTGACAAAGTTGTGTCTTAATCTTGACCTACTTTTTGGAGTTGTTTTTAACACTCAGAATAGCTTATGCTGTGGAGCGGCATCCGTCGTCCGTCTGTCCATTACTTTTTTTTGTGGCGTCTACTTCTCTGAAACTACTAGACGGCTTTTCATGAAACTTCACAGGAATGTTGCTCTTGATGTTTAGTTGACCCTAGGAAAAATTCAGGTCGGCCGGAAATTCAAGAAAGCCGCCACTGCTAAAAATAGATTAAAAAATGCGATATTGTACTTCTGAAAAATCATAAGAGATATTGATTTGGAACCTTTACCAAACTGACCAGCGCAACATGTAGTTGGTCCTAACCAAAGTTCATTTTGATTGGATGTCAAACATGGCCACTAGTGAGCGGCCATCTTTGTTTACATAGAGTTATATAGGAAAAACGTGTGGCGACTACTCCTGAAACTACTTGACAGATTTTCATGAAACTTCACAGGAATGTTGCTCTTGATGTCTAGTTGATCCTAGCCAAAATTCAGGTCGGCCGGAAATTCAGGATGGCCACCACAGCTAAAAATCAGTTTTTAAAAAACAAGTTTGTAGCGACTACATCTTGAAAACTATAAGTGATATTGATATGCGATTTTTTCTAAAATTATCAGCATGACATGATGTTGATCCTTGTCAAAAATTATTTTGATTCAACATTAAACATGGCCGCCATTGGCCATCTTTGTTTACATAGAGTTATATATAAAAACTTGTAACGACTTCTCTGAAACTACTTGACAGATTCTCATGAAACTTAACAGGAATGCTGATCTAGCTTTCAGAACCTGCCAGTAGAGCTTCAAGGTCATTGACCTCTTGTTAGTTATTAAAATATTAACAAGCTCATTAAGGCATCACTTATCTTTTATTAGCTCACCTGAGCCGAAGGCTCAAAGGGGAGCTATTGGGATCACTCTTCGTCCGTCGTCCGTCGTCGTCCGTCCGTCGTTAACTTTTGCTTCAAATAACTTCTCCTCAAAAACCGCTTGGCCAATTTTGACCAAACTTCACGTGGATGATCCTTAGTTAAATGCTTTTTAGATTTGTTAAAATTAGGTCAGCGCGACATCCAAGATGGCCGCCATTACCATATATGGTTGAAACATTAAAAAATCTTCTTCTCAAGAACCGCTGGACAGATTTCGACAGTTTTTCTTTTAAAATGATCGCCAACGTCTAGACTATCAAGTTTGTTCAAATGAAGTCCCCGGGGTAAAAAATGGCCATGCCACGGGGGTCCAAAGTTTGTATATTGAGATTTTGCATGTTTTTCATATAGACATATAGGAAAAAACTTTAAAAAATCTTCTTCTCTGAAACCACAAGGCACAGAGGTCTCATGTATTACATGTATATAGGAAAAAAAAAATCTTCTCTGAAACTGCAAGAGCCAGAGGTTTAATATTTTGCATTTACTATAAGATAATTGTCCTCGACCAAGTTTGTTCAAATGGTGACCCTGGGGTAAAATTTGACCCCACTCCGAGGGTCACAGTTTTACATAGACGTATATAGGAAACACATTAAAGTCTTCTTCTCTGAAACTGCAAGAGCCAGAGGTTTAATATTTTGCATTTGCTATAAGCTTATGGTCCTCGACCAAGTTTGTTCAAATGGTGACCCAGGGGTCACATTTGGCCCCGCCCCGGGGGTCACAGTTTTACATAGGCTTTTATAGAGGAAAACGGAAATAAATCTTCTTCTCTTGAACCACATGGCACGGAGCTCTCATGTATTACATGTAGCATCAGCTTATGGTCCTCTATTTAGTTTGTTCAAAGGGTGACCCTGGGGTCAAATTTGTCCCTGCCCCGGGAGCCACAGTTTTACATACATGTAGACTTGTATAGGATTTATTTTTTAAAAAGCTTCTTCTCGGAAACTGCAAGAGCCAGAGGTTTGATATTTTGCATTTACTATAAGCTTATGGTCCTTTACAATGTTTGTTTAAATGGTAACCCTGGGGTCACATTTGGCCCCGCCCCAAGGGTCACATGTTTTACATAGACATGTATAGGGAAAAACTTAAAAAATCTTCTTCTCTGAAACTGCAAAAGCCAGATGTTTACTATTTTGCATTTGCTATAAGCTTATGGTCCTCTACCAAGTTTGTTCAAATGGTGACCCAGGGGTCACATTTGGCCCCGCCCCGGGGGTCACAGTTTTACATAGGCTTGTATAGGGAAAAACTGAAAAAAATCTTCTTCTCTGGAACCACATGGCACTGAGCTCTCATGTATTACATGTAGCATCAGCTTATGCTTCTCTACTTAGATTGTTCAAATGGTGACCCTGGGGTCAAATTTGTCCCTGCCCCGGGGTCACAGTTTTACATAGATATGTATAGGGAAAAACTTAAAAAATCTTCTTTTCTGAAACTGCAAGAGCCAGAGGTTTAATATTTTGCTTTTGCTATAAGCTCATGGTCCTCTACCAATTTTTTTCAAATGGTGACCCAGGGATCACATTTGGCCCCGCCCCGGGGGTCACAGTTTTACATAGGCTTGTATAGGGAAAAACAATCTTCTCTGAAACTGCAAGAGCCAGAGGTTTAATATTTTATATTTTGCATTTACTATTAGATTATGGTCCTCTACCAAGTTTGTTCAAATGATGACCCAGGGGGAAAATTTGACCCCACTCCGTGGGTCACAGTTTTACATAAGACTTATATAAGAAACACATTAAAGTCTTCTTCTCTGGAACTACAAGAGCCAAAGGTTTAATATTTTGCATTTACTATACTCTTATGGTCCTTTACCAAGTTTGTTCAAATGGTGACCCTGGGTTCACATTTGGCCCCGCCCCAGTGGTCATGTTTTGCATAGACTTGTATAGGGAAAAACTTAAAAAATCTTCTTCTCTAAAACCACAAAGCACACAGCTCTCATATATTACATGTAGCCCTGGGGTCACATGTGGCTCTGCCCAAGGTGTTATTCTCTAGCACCTTCATTTTATATTTGATCTTTACCAAACTTTGTCAGTGTCTTAAACTGTCTATATCAATGTTGTTATACACAACAGAGACCACATTTCTTGAACAACCTTAACCATACTTGCACAGATTGTGTATGACCATAATTAAGATTTCGAAGAAGTTCGATAATGTGCCAGTACTCAGGTGATCGCTTTAGAGCCATCTTGGCCCTGGCCCTCTTTTATTGGTTCAAATTAACTCAGGTGAGCGATATAGGGCCATCATGGCCCTCTTGTTTTTAAGTCCCGCCCCCGTTAGGCGAGACATTATGAATCCACGGATTTCTTGTTAGCTCGACTATTCGAAGAATAAGAGAGCTTATGTAATCACCCCGGGGTCGGCGTCGGCGTCCCACTTCAAGGTTTGCGTGTAAGCTGTGTTTACAAGTCTATATCTCTTACATTTCTTATCCTAGCACAACCAAATTTGGCCATGGGCTTCCTTATAGCATTAACTTAAGGGCTACATAAGCAATTTTGGTTCCTGTAACCCCTGGGCTCCCATGGAACCCAAATTCTGATAGCCCTTAAAATGTGTCTGTTTCACATCAAATTTTGCGTGTAAGCTGTGTTTACAGGTCTATATCTCTTGCATTTCATGTCCTAGCTGAACTAAATTTTGGAATTGGTTTCCTTATAGTATGTTGTAAAGGGTTGGATAAGTAATTTTGTCTTCTGCAAATTCTGGGCTACCATGGAACCCAAATTGTGATGGCCTATAAAATGTGAAATAAAGGCAGATTTAGGTTTGCATGTAAGCATGTATATATCTATAATTTTGGTTTGGGATTTGTTATAGCATTATGCATGTTATTACTTCACCCATGGGCTCCCTCCTCCCCCCTAGCCCCGCCCCCACTCCCCTCCACACTTTTTTCTTTCTTTTTTTCTTTCTTATTTCTGTCTTGTTTTAGTCAATTCTTACACATATATGTTTCAACTTGAAACTATTTTTATTTTATTTTTACATATTTCTGTGTTGCTTTTGTCAATTCTTACACATGTTGCCCCTCCCCTCCCTGCCCCCCTGCCCTGCCCCCCCACCCCCCCCCCCACCCCCATTTTTATTTTATTTTTTTTTACATATTTCTGTGTTGTTTTGGTCAGTTAGCTTCTTACACACCGCCCCCACCGCCTTTTAAAAAAAAAGAAAAAGAGCCTACCTACCTACCCTATTTTTTTTGCCAGTGTTACCTGAACCAAACATATTATTTTGTTTGGCCTAAACATAACCCGTTGCAAAAGATGGTGCAAATATTTGATATTCTTCTTTAACATTTCTAATGCATATCGGCTATACAAAGTCATTAAACTATGTTGCCAAGTCTGGACCTTCAGGCTTGTTTATTACATTATATACATGTAAATATCATATCATGGCATTATACAATGATTAGATAAAATCTGTCTAACTAAAATTATCTTCTGGTTATTACTTTGTATGTTTGTCAGACCTGAAATGCACGTTGGTTTTCTGTTGAAATATGTGACAGTCAAATAGAGACAGGACAAATTGGTAAATGTAGTAAGTGTTTTAAATAACTCGATTTCTTTTTGTAGCAGTCGTTTAATAACATTTTCTGGCGATATAAATTAGGCAATAGTAATGAAAGAGTGATTGATATACATGTATGCATTATATTGTTATAAATATTACAGAAAGCAAAGAAGATCTGATCAATCCTGAGTCTGATGAATTGCACGAGAGACTTAAGGAGGCAGATGAACTGTTCAAACCAGGTATGCATGTACATGTGCTCGAGTTATTTCATAGTTAGAAAAAAACACCAAAACAAAAAAAAATATTAGTTTATTATACAATTGGCTTGAAATGTGGATGATTTGTTTACAAGTTACTTGTTCTACATTATATTTGAATGGTCAGACTGATACATTTTTAAAGAATTTATCTGAATTTGTACTTGTCCTGCATCAACGAGCACTTGTCATGGAGAGCGGACGAGTGGAATTTTCGTGCCATGCCCAGGCTCTAGCCTCAACGTCACACTGAGTTTCGTCAACTGGTGTGTTCTTGGGTAAGATACTTTCCTATAGCTTCATCCGTTGGTTGCAGTTCTGCAGGTAAAAAGGTTCTAGGCCCATTCTCCATATTTTATCTTGATGTAAATGGAGGATGAGCCTGGCACGTTCATTTCTGTTAAGCGCCATACAACCTTTCATATGTAGGTGCACCTTAAAACCCAATTCAATTCATCCTTTGGTAAAGGAGGTAAACCAGGTGGTCCTGTGTATCGGAGTAGCTTCCAAGCACGTTAAAGAACCACAGGAATATATTCGTAAATAAGAGTAGGGCACGGATCTCGGATTCCTATGTATCCTTTCCGTCTTTCTGGGGCAGCTCTAAATAATGTGTTGATGAGCCGTTAAACAATACTCAATTGACATTGTAAAAGTTTAGATTGAAGCCACATGCCCTAATAACATTGTTGATGATTTGTGGGGGAAATATCTTTGTCTATTTTCTTTGACATATTCCTAAAAATATCTGTAGATGATATGATAAAAAATGCATTGAAACAATTTATTTTGTATAAAGCTTTTAAGGACTCATTTGCGGAAAATCCACACTATGTCTCAACAAGTCCTAAACCTTTACATTTCAGTTCAGACAGCACGGGAGGCGGTGCTGGACTCCCAGGCCATGTCTCTTATTGCCAACATAGGTCGCATGAAAGCCCAGGCCCTACATACAGAGTTTGTAAGATTCCAGCCGACAGAGTTTGCTGAAAAACTGGTGAGAACAGGTTTCTGTTTATACAAAGTTGTTTGCAAACACCAGCATTTGGATATTTTTTCCAGAGTTGGATGAAAAAAATAAGATTTCATTTGAAAATGAAAAATAAATCGCCCTACAAAAATCTAGTAGGTAGTACATTTTCTTTAGAGACAATGAGAAAAGGTAGGTGTAAATACACCAAACACCAGGCTTTGCATACTTCTCTAGTCTCTCGTGTCCCATAATAAAAGTAAATGCCATGTATTTTCAGATCACCTTTGTTGGAGGGCAGGGCACTCAGTCACAAGGGTCAAGAATATCGACACTTGGTTGGACAAAGCTTGGTTGTGCCACACAGCCCTTCTTCAAACGATCACCTCCATTCCAGTTTATGTAAGTCACTTATTATTGCGCTGCAGTCATAGTTTTTAATATATACTCATACCAGATGCAATACAGTTTACTGGTGATGCAGTGTGTTTTTTTTTGGGCTGTTTTTTTAGCTGTTATTGTGCTATATTCCCAATGCGAAAAGATATATTTTATTTCCAAGTTTGAGACAAAAAATCCAAATTTAAAAAAAAAGAGTGTAAGTGTGACGAGTATTGAGTATGAAATGCTTTTAAATGCCTCTGCTGACCTTGGTGTACTGTAAATAGTATGAAAAATACACTTATAAAATGAAGGATTTACAGTTTTTAGCTCTACTGACCAAAGGCAAGTAGGGCTTATGACATGGTCTTTTGTCCGTCGTCCGTTAACTTTTTGATGTCAACACTCTAGCACCTTCATCTTTCACCTCATCTTTTACCAAACTTTACCAGATTATTAATATCAATGAAAGCTCGGACGAGTTCAAAAACCGGCCAGATCGGACCAGTAACACCGGAGTTATTGCCCTTGAATTAACGAAAATTGCTATATTTTGTCTTGTCAACACTCTAGTGCCTCCATTTTATATCCAAACTTTAATAGATTATTAATATCAATGAAAGCTCGGACGAGTTCGAAAGCCAGCCACATTGGACCAGTAATACCGGTGTTATTGTCCTTGAATTAACGAAATTTGCTATATTTTGTCTTTTGTCACTCTATTGCCTCCATTTTTAGCTCTACTGATCAGAGATCAGCAGAGCTTATGCCGTGGTGCGGCGTCCGTCGTCCGTCCGTCTGTCCGTCCGGCCGTCTGTCCGTTAACTTTTATTTGTAGCGACTACTCCTCTGAAACTACTGGATGGATATTCATAAAACTTTACAGAAATGTTGCCCATGAAGTCTAGTTGATCCTAGCAAAAATTCATGTTGATGTGAAATCCAAGATGGCCGCCAAAGCTAAAAATAGATTTTCAAAATACAAGTTTGTAGCGACTACTTCTTGAAAACTATAAGTGATATTGATATGGGACTTTTTCTAAAATGATCAGCATGACATGATGTTGGTCCTTATCAAAAATCGTTTTGATTCGACGTAAACGTGGCTGCCAGCGGCCATCTTTGTTTACATAGAGTTATATAGTAAAACAGGGCTCCGGAAATATGGTTGCCCGACGCCCCGGGCAAGTGGATTTTGGGTGCGGGCAGGTGACCTTCGTAAATCTGGTTGTCCGTCACTTGCCCGATGGACGTTTCATTATCAGATAAAAATCAAGGGAAAATTTGCCTGGACTGTGAAGTTTGCCGATAATTTCGTAGTAATTAACCACCCGTCGCCTTCGCCGCGAGCAATTACTGATAAGCGTCATAAAACTGACCTGTTAAAACTGACCTGTGTTGTTCGTTATTGTTTAATCCCTTCCACTTGACAGTTTATCAGAATTTGATTGGCCGAGGAACGCTTGGGGTGCCAATCTTCAATTGAAGACGTGCGGTCTTTAGAATTCGTATACCGTGTGAAATATACCACAGTAACGAGCCCCTCTATGCAGGAAGTAATTAAGTCACGCGCCAGATTAGTGTGAAATACACATCAGTGTGTAAATCAGTTATTGAGATGGTGTTGTCGCTTTGTATGTCGGTCGGTGTGTCGTAGGTAATATATTCTGTTCAATAATTAAAAATCATGACGCAACACTTAACCTAGTACTGTATCCATATTATCCAATCAAATAACCGATGTATTTTTATCAGCCAATGAAACAACTCCCGTTCACTACCACGTGGTAAAGTGAAACAATGGCGATTCAATCAAACCAATTTGTAAACAAGTAGGACAATTAAACGATTATGGCAATTTGACGGCGTTGTTTGATGAGCAAAGAAACTATCGACGCATGTCGCTATCGACGCATGTCGTAATGAATAGCTAGGTGTGCATCTGTTTCTATTTCAAAATGCCATGTTTGTTTTGAATGAATCCGAGATCAATGACGGAACAGCGTGTTTTTGTTTTGAACTTGTATCGAAGATGTGCTTCGACCTTGGCTAGTTTCGATAATTATTCGAAGAAATGCAATTTGGCATCTCAAAAGATATTAACAGAAAAACAACTACAGTACCAGTCAAATTTAGGCATAAACCGTGCTAATAATTTCCAACACATAAGATTTATCTACATGAATTATATAACGAAAGTGAAAGTAGGAAAAAAGTTCTGTTTGACCTAATGCATCATTCTTTTCATTCTTTTTATCTGGTGTAGTCTATAACAAATGTAAAAGTAGAAACAAGTTTTGTTCGACCTAATGCATCTTTTTTTTGTTAACTGCCTGCCCTTTTGCACTAGGAGCAAGCATCTTGTACATCTTAGTTCCATAAGCATTAGGGTCTACCAATTTGGTACCAGGTTCATCAGTGATGTTATATCCTCGGGGTATCCTCACTGACACCCCACTCCCCCTCTCCCACCGGTGGAGGAAAACACTGATATGTGCACAATGGTCACAAGCTATAGCTCTGATCCTTCATGATTTAAGTCATTCATTTTACAATGAAATTATGTAAAAATTTATGACAAAAAAAAACAGTGAGAGAAAAGGATTTAACTTAGCGTGCGGTCTCGACGTAGCTTTTTTTTGGGGCAAGTGACTTTTGAAATTGGGGCAAGTGACATTTTGGGCAGGGCAAGTGGATTTTGAAAATCTACTTGCCCTGGGCAAGTGAATTTTCAAAATATTTCCAGACCCCTGGTAAAAACTTGTAGCGACTACTCCTCTGAAACTACTTGGCGGATTTTCATGAAACTTTACAGGAATGTTGCTCTTTATGTCTAATTGATCCTAGCAAAATTTCAGGTCGGCCGGAAATTCAAGATGGCCGCCATGGCTAAAAATAGATTTTCAAAATACAAGTTTTTAGCGACTACTTCTTGAAAACTATAAGTGATATTGATATGGGACTTTTTCTAAAATGATCAGCATGACATGATGTTGATCCTTGTGGAAAATTATTTTGATTCGACTTTAAACATGGCTGCCAGTGGCCATCTTTGGTTACACAGAGTTATATAGTAAAAACTTGTAGCGACTACTCCTCTGAAACTACCTGACGGATGTTCATGAAACTTCACAGGAATGTTGATCTTGATGTCTAGTTGATCCTAGAAAAATTTCAGGTCGGCCGGAAATTCAAGATGGCCGCCACAGCTAAAAATAGATTTAAAATAAATAAGTTTGTAGCGACTACTTCTTCAAAACTATAAGAGATATTGATATGGGACTTTTTCTAAAATGATCAGTATGACATGATGTTGGTCCTTGTTCAAAATTGTTTTGATTTGACGTTAAACATGGCTACCAGCGGCCATCTTTGTTTACATAGAGTTATATAATGAAAACTTGTAGCGACTACTCCTCTGAAACTACTTGACGGATTTTCATGAAACTTCACAGGAATGTTGCTCTTAATGTCTAATTGATCCTAGCAAAATTTCAGGTCGGCCGGAAATTCAAGATGGCCGCCACGGTTAAAAATAGATTTTCAAAAAACAAGTCTGTAGCGACTACTTCCTGAAATCAAAATCAATCAGTAGAGCTTCAAGGTCATTGACCTCTTGTTTCATTCGATCTTTACCAAACTTTTCTAGATTATTAATATCAATGAAAGCTTGGATGAGTTTGAAAACCAGCCTGATCGGACCAGTGAAACCTGAGTTGTTCCCCTTGAATTAACAAAAATTGCTATATTTTGTCCTCAATGTGAACACTGTAGCGCCTCCATTTTGCATCTTACCTTTACCAAACTTTGTCAGATTGTTGATATTGATGAAATCTCAGTTAAGTTCTAAAACCAGCCAGAATGGACCAGTAACACCTAAGTTATGGCCCTTGAATTATTGCAAAATGAGTTGACTTTTTGATGTCAATACTCTAGCACCTTCATTTTTCATTCGATCTTTATCAAACTTTACCAGATTGTTAATATCTATGAAAGCTCGGACGAGTTAAAAAACCAGCCAGATCGATTCAGTAATACCGGAATTGTTGCTCGTGAATTAACAAAATTTGCTATATTTTGTCTTGTCAACACTCTAGCGCCTCCAATTTGCATCTTACCTTTACCAAACTTTGCCAGATTGTTGAAATTGATGAAAGCTTGGTCAAGTTCGAAAACCAGCTAGATTGGACCAGTAACCGAAGTTATGGCCGTTGAATATAATTTTTCATGCGACCTTTACCAAACTTTACTTTGCCTTATTTCAGCAAAAACTTTGCAGGAATGATCAGTACCAAGCCTAGTTGTGCATATTGTCAGATTGTTCCGGTTCAATGATTTTTGGTGGAGCCAAGGCCCTTTAAAGGTTTTAATACACATAATTTTTATGGACTAGTTCTGCTGAACCCCTGGTCGGATTTCAACGAAACTTGGCAAGGATGATCAGTATCAAGCCTAGTTGGTCATATCATCACCATGTTCCGGTTGAATGATCTTTGGCAGAGTTATGGCCCTTTAAAGGTTTTACTACACAAACATTTTATTTAGGACTAGTTCTCCTGAACCCCTGGCCGGATTTCATAGAAATATTGCAGGGATGATCATTACCAAGCCTAGATTTTTCACAGAGTTATGGCCCTTTCCATGTTTTAATACACAAACTTTGTCCGGACTAGTTCTGCTGAACCCCTGGCCGAATTTCAAAAAAACTTTACAGGAATGATCAGTACCAAGCCTAGTTGTGCATATCATCACCGTGTTCCGGATGAAAGAATTTTGGTGAAGTTATGGGCCTTTAAAGGTTCTACTACACAACATTTGCCCGGATCAGTATCCTGAACCCCTGGCCGGATTTCAGAGAAACATTGCAGAGATGATCAGTACCAAGCCTAGTTGTGCATATCATCACCGTGTTTCGGTTGCAAGATTTTTGGCGGAGTTATAGCCCTTTACAGGCTTTAATACTCAAACTTTGTCTGGACTAGTGCTGCTGAACCCCCCTACCGAATTTCAGCGAAACTTAGCAAGGATGATCAGTATCAAGCCTAGTTATGCATATCATCGCTGTGTTCCAGTTGAATGATTTTTGGTGGAGTTATGACCCTTAAAAAGTTTTAATGTACTAACTTTGTACGGACTAGTTCTCCTGAACCCCTGGCTGGGTTTCAACGGAACCTGTCAGGAATGATCAGTACCAAGCTTAGTTGAGATGGTATGGCGCGTTGTCCATCGACTGTCTGTCCGTTAACTTTTACCTCTTTAAGACGATAGAGCCTTCATTTTTCATCCGATCTTTACCAAACTTTACCAGATTGTTTATTTCGATGAAAGCTCGGACAGTATGAAAAACAGCCAGATGGGACCAGTAACAGCGGAGATACGGCCCTTCATTTAGTTAAAAATACTATATTTTGCCTCATTAAGACGATAGGGCCTTCATTTTTAATCCGATCTTTACAAAACTTCACCAGATTGTTACTATCAGTGAAAGCATGGAAAAGTTAAAAAAATCAGCCAGATCGGACCAGTAACAGCGGAGTTATGGCCCTTGATTTAGTTAAAAATGCTGTGTTTTGCCTCGTTAAGATGATAGGGCATCAATGACAAACGCCGAGTATACCAATCACTGATTGGTCAAAAGTATCTTAATGATAAGCAATAACTGTTTTTTGACTAACTTGATAATGCATGAAGACAGAAGCTATAAGTAAGCATTAATAATTGTGGTAGGTGGGTGTTTATTGAAAAGAATCATCAGCTTCTGGCAGCCGGTGCTATAGTAAGTCCGGTGTCGGAGTAAGTTTCTACCAGAATAAAATATCCCCACTGAGGCCCTGATTTTGGCACTGATGTAAACAGGCCTATTTAATATCAATAGGCCATATTATTTCAAGATGGCCAAAATGAATTACAAGCACTTATTATTACTTGACATTAACTTTATTTTGACTAGAATAATTGGCACAAATTATTGACTAATTTCATGTGTGGCGGTAATGTCACTAAGGCTACAGGATAATCCCGGAAGGTCAGTCACAAGTGGTTACGCTAGGACCTGATGAATCAAGCTCCCCGGCAGAGCCTCTGGTGAAGACTGGGGCCCACCAATCAACATCCCGGATATTCAAGTCCCAAGTGATTACGCTGGGACCTGATAAATAAATTTCCTCGGCAGAGCCCCTGGTAAAGACGCTGGGGCCCACCAAATGTCATAATTGTTACAGCTAAACTAGCCAGCTAATCTGTATCCCCGGAATTTTCCTGCCACACAAGCACAATGTTCGCCCCAAAATTCCGAATTAATAATATGTCGCAATTTAATAACATGATTTACTGATGTAATGCAGCTTTTACTGCAATTGAAATATCTAATAGAAACCGGTCCTTTCCCATATCAGACAGATGAACCCCGTCAGTGTAACAATACTTGGGGTCAACAGGTTATCTCTGTATGTCCCACAAATACAGCCCTCTCATAATTCATAAAGTGGCATGAGCGTTTGTCAGCATGACATCGTTTTTGTTTGATTGCCCGTATTGATTGGGCTGCAGGCCATGATAGCCATCGTATCATTCCTAACAATAAAATCTTTGTGGTGGGTAATAATTGGATTATGGATCTTATATCATCCATCATTTGATGTTCCAATGTGGTGCTGTCAACCTCGCAAAAATCATTTGCACCCAAATAAATAAGAAAATGCTCTAGGAGCTGAATTATGGATGATTTCATAATGAATACGCGGCATTAGTTCATGCCATCTCATACCAGGTTTGGACATCCAATTGACATCAAATTGATTCTTTCTAGGCCCTGGCATTCCAAGTTGTTAACCATATCTTTTGCAACTGCACGTCTCTTTGCCCAAAAGATGTAAGAATCCCCTATCAACCATGGATCTGCAAGGCCAACAAAGAAGAAATTAAATAAAGCGAAGAACCGACTTAAGTTTGTTGCACGGAGCCTGCAAGAACTGAATAAACTCCACAGCTCCACAGTTGCCTGGAGGCTGCATTAATATATTACAACCGTATATATTTTCTAAAAGCATCCGATTTCCAACGACCCGTCCTTTTAATAGTGTTATCTGAAACTCCTTGTTTTGATAACCAGCGGGCCGCTCCAATACGGAACGAATGAGTTGGATAGCCTTTACTTGGCAGTTGTAGCTGGTGAATGCATTTTGTTAACACTGCGCCAAATTGATATCGTGTTATTAAAAGGGTTGCCATTCAAATGACGAAATAAGGAGTAGAAGGCCACTTGGTTAAATAACCTAGAACCAAACTTACAGGGCACACCGGACCTGCTACCTGGCCTACAGACACACTAACTGAGGCTCCAGATTGACTTGACTTTGATTTGCGTAAATGCACTCGGAGTTCTTGTTTGCCGTTACAGGTAACCACTGAAATGTCATCTCACTGCAATGCTTTCTCAGCCATACAAGTGGGAGCAACAACAATCTCACTTACTCTGAAAAGGCCGAAACATGCTAAAGAGTATGCTGCCTTAAACAGGCTAACTTCAAAACTTGAAGTGCAGACTTGCTCAAGTGTATACAAGATGTTAACCAGGGTCTCGTACATAAGGGGAATACGGGAGTCGAATGTTGACCCGAGTCGACGGAAACCTTTAATGGCTTTATTTACAGTAAAATTATTTGTACTGTCAACCATGTTATGTAACTTATGTTGGAAACTGATAGCAGACAAGTATGAACATGCTGATGTGGGTGCATATACCCTTTCAAACATATAAGAAATGAAAGTCAGCAGTTCTGCTCCTAACACAGGCCATCGTTCAGGCAGTGAATATTCTTGCCTAAATATAGCGAAAACTTGCAGCCCATTCCTATATGCATTTTGTGTATTTGTTGAAATACTGGCACTCTGCAGCTGACTGATGCTGTGAAAATGTTGAAAAGCTGGGGTGGTACCCTTGTTGGCTCTGAATCTGCACTTGGGGCTACCTGGCGAAACCGATTTACCTTGTAAACGAGACAAGCAGTCGGTCAGAATATTCTATCGACCAGGTACATGTTCTACCTTAAGTACTAAATTTAATTGCAAGCATTTTAGTATGAGAACTCTGAGGACAATCATGACCTGTTCAGACTTTGATGTTTGAGAGTTATTTATAAACACCACAGACTGATTGTCACACCACAGTAACAATTTCCTATTCCATAGTTCCTCACCCCAAATGACAACTTATACTTAAATCGGGAACAACTCGAGAACTGTAATATCTCTCGCTAAGTCCTCCAGGAACCAGTGATCAGGCCATGCACCGTATGCCCACTTGCCTTGGAAGTATGCACCAAAACCTAGACCATAGTCCTCAGCACTATCAGTATATAAGGTTAGATCTTTGCTTGAACTCCAGAGTTTTTTATGAAAGTGCAACCACATGTCAAGATCTTGTCTCATAACCTTCGAAATACGTAGGTGATGGTGTGGCTTTACAAGTCCGCAGGTTGCATTGATCAACCGTCTACAAAAAGGACGACCCGGTACAATTGCTCAGCACATAAAGTTCAACGAGCCAATCGAAGACTGAAGTGTCTTAAGCTTGACGCTGCGATGCTTAAGAATCTCTAATTGTAACACTTATCGCCTGAATTTTATCCAGTGGTATCCGACCGTACTTGCATTAACACAGAATCTAATTCAAGCCCCAGAAAAACAGTAACTGTTTGTGGGCCCTCACATTTTTCTGAAGCTATTGGAATTCCCAAATTGTCACACTGCTGAAAAAATGATTTTACAGCTATCAGAATTTACTTCACCACCACCAAGAAAATGTCTAAATAATGCAGCAATTCGCCGACTGTTACAGCCCTATGTACTAAATATTCCACAAAGGTTGCAAACTTCTCAAAGAAAGAGTATGAAACAAACAGGAGACATTTATCAAAATAATACTTGTCATCAGATTTAAAACCCAATAGAGGAAAATCCTGCGGTGCAGCTGGGATAAGCCTGAATGCTGATTTTATATCTGTAGCTTTTGCGACTGACGCAGTCTGAACTGCTCATCATATATTTTCCAGGCTAAAGTGCTGTTTTGGACATCAGCTTCCCGAATTACAGACATGTACTGCAAAAGTTCAGTTGTCTTTTCCTTATATTTTTTTAAGTAAATAGCTGCAAATATAATTCCCTTAAATTGATGTGAACTTCATCGGGCGTGTCTTAGATATTATAGCAACTGATTCATTTACAAACAGCTGACGGGGTTGATCATCAATTTGTGTATTGTCCTTTTTTAATAGGATGACTAAATTAACATAGTCATGGCGCCATATTTTGACATACACCTCATGGGGAATGTGTGCAGTGAGATCAAACTCCGACTTTGTGGCCTTCGCAACAACTTTATTTCAAATATACGGGTTCCGATCTTTACCCGATTCATCTTTCTGATTTCCGCCTAAGCGGATGATCTCCGGCGCCTCTGGTGCCTCGTCCTGTTCAGGTTCGTCGTCCTGCCAAACACTGTTATGAAGGGCATCCGCCTTCTGCTGTAGCCTACCGTACTGCACTTGCCTTCCCCGCTTCGCTCCACCCCCTCTCCTACTCCTAGTTTTGGGCATTTTTGTCGATGAAGGGTGATATTAAGATTTATTGAAAATATTTATTGTTTAGAATCTGCTTCTGGCAGCCGGTGCTATAGTAAGACCGGTGTCGGGGTAAGTTTCTACCAGTGTAAAATATCCCATTGAGGCCCTGCTTTTGGCACTGAAATAAACAAGCCTTTTTAATATCAATAGGCCATAGTATTTTGCCTCGTTCATCCGATCTTTACCAAACTTTACCAGATTGTTAATATCAATGAAAGCTCGGACAAGTTTGAAAACCAGCCAGATTGGACCATTTACACCGGTATGGCCCTTGATTTTCTGAAATATGCTATATTTTGACTCATTAAGATGATAGGGCTTCATTTTTTCATCCGATCTTTACCAAACTTTACCAGATTGTTACTATACATGAACTTTCAGACAAGTTCGTAAACCAGCCAGATCAGACCAGTAACAGCGGAGTTATGGCTCTTGATTTAGTTAAAAATCCTATATTTTGCCTCGTTAAGACATTAGGGCATTCATTTTTCATCAAATCTTTACCAAACTATACCAGATTGTTACTATCAATGAAATTTCAGACAAGTTTGACAACCAGCCAGATTGGACCAGCAACAGTTGAGTTATGGCCCTTGATTTAGTTAAAAATGCTATATTTTGCCTCGTCAGGGCCTTCAATTTTCATCAGATCTTTACCAAATTCAACAGATTGTTAATATCAATGAAAGCTTGAACAAGTTCGAAAACCAGCCAGATTGGACCATTTACACTGGAGTTATGGCCCTTGATTTTCTGAATGCTATATTTTGGCCTCATTAAGACGAAAGGGCCTTCATTTGGCCAGATTTCAGTGAAACTTTGCAGGGATGATCAGTACCAAGCCCAGTTGTACATATAGTCACAGTTTTTCGGTTGAATGATTTTGGTGGAGTTATGGCCCTTTAAAGGTTTTAATGCACAAACTTTGTCCTGACTAATTCTCCTGATCCTCTGGACGGATTTCAATGAATCTTGGCAGGAATGATTAGTACCTTGCCTAGTTGCGCATTTTATTGTCGTGTTCCGTTTGAATGAATTTTGGCAGAGTTATGGCCCATTAGAGGTTTCAATACACTAACTTTGTACAGACTAGTTCTCCTGAACCTCCGGCTGGATTCAGTGAAACTTGGCAGGGATGATCAGTTCCAAGCCTAGTTGCATATATCATCGCCATGTTCCGGTTGAATGATTTTTGAAAGAGTTATGGACCCCTTATACATAAACTATCATTAGCAAGTAGAGTGTCCACAGGCCATCTTGGGCCTCTTGTTGGTGGAGTTATGGCCCTTTAAAAGTTTTAATATATAAGCTTTGTCCGGAATACTACTCCTGATCGGCTGCCTGGATTTCCATGTAACTTGGTAGGTATGACCGTGACTACACCTAGTTGCTCACTTCTTTGTTGTGTTCCAGTTCAATGATTTTTGGCGGTTTGATGGCCCTTTCTCTTGTAGGGGAGACATCTGTTTTCACTAAAAACAATCTAATTTCTAATTAGTTCTAATTTAGTATTTTATTATAGTCATTTAGAGACTTGAGGCACAACTATTATATAAAATGGGGATTGACCGCTTGCATAAAGGGGCCCCTCTACAGGTGGTCAAAATCTATTTTATACAATCGTTGTTCTTCGAGTCCCTAAATAACCATACCAAATTAGAAGTAGGGTCACTCGTTTAAATTGTTAGCGTGGGGCAATCGGGCAAGGGTTTAAGTTTCTGTTGTGGGTGTTCTTGTTTTGTGTTGTATTTTTTGCAATGTTTTAAAAGAAGTACTGATGGGAATTTTATGATGACAACCCTTGATATAAGAGCTGTTTTAGCAAGTAGAGCGTCCACAGGCCCAAGAGGGCCTCGTTGTTTTCCCAATTTTATTGAAAATCACTCTAAAATTCTCAGTTCTCAAGGTATGGGTTAATATGTTCTCAAAGAAAAGAATAAAAACAGCAGACGACAACAATAATGATTGTGGGATGGAATAAGTGGAGAATGATGGAGAAGATGATGAAACTAATGTGTGTTTATAATCAAAGCTAGAAGCAAGCCATTGGCCAGGTTCTTTTTTGAGGATAGAACAAAGTTCTCCAGTAATGTAGTTATATTGTTCTGTTGCATTATATGTAAAAAAAACAAAAGTCTTCTTCTTAAAGCTACAGACCTTGAATTTAAATCGCTTTCTTTGTAACTTCTTGTTCACCAGCTCATGGCGAAATCGGGTATTTAAGCGATCAAATTTAACGCAGTACATCATTTACTGTATAGACATCGAGTAGTCCACATCGTACAGGTAGCATTATAATTTACAGAAGAAAACTATGTTTACCTCTCTCGGGACTTGAACACACGATGTTTCTAATTACAGTCAGTTACAGACTGCCGTTCTACCTACCGAACTTAACATATTCAAAATCACCTCAGACGTTTCAGAATATATTACATCATGTGGCACATGTAAATTAACCATGCGTGATGTAATAAAATATGTTATCTTAAAACTAGGATTACGTTAACAAACAACTTTATCTCAATCTTTTAATGGGCGGTTGATAAGTTTAAAGTTCTCCGGCCATGTTTTGTTTCATGAACATGTTTACATTTATTTAAATCGAAATCAATACACAGCAAATAGATATTTACAATTCACACATCGCAATATCTGTGAAATGTGAGAATAAGATTTTATTTGAATAGGTAAGAAACTTTGAACAGGTAAATTATCCACAGGTAAATGTATTTATCAATTATCTGGCAATAGTTGTGCAGCTATACAATTCACATTTACCTCATTTCCCTATGCAGTCACGCAGTGGTAGAAGTAGTATCTACGTCATGCAAATAATACTTATTTTTACATACAACTTAGTAGGGGTTTTAAGTATATGTTTCTCTTCGGGACTATCAAGAAATGTTCATATGATATTTAAGAGTTAAATTTGTTAATTGATAATACTACAAAAAGGGTGGCCATTCATCTTTAAGTGTGTGTTTGCGCTAGTTATTGCGTAGTATCTATTTAGTGTTAAAAGGGCTATAACGTAGCAACAAATATCCGCAGCCGAGTGGTTATATCTACATGAACAAGCACAAAGAAAAGCGAAACATTACTGGATCAAATTGTTTTATTTTTTTTCATGAAATATGATTGGAAGCCGTATATTGATCGATGTTACCTGTATGAAGGCTACATACACATCAATTCTGGCTTATATACCGACATTTGGGCTCCTCGTTGAATTGAAACTATTTCACCCGTGATCCGTTCATAATCATGAGTTAGTACTAGTTGAAGTATAGCGTCTGTAGCTTTAAGTAGTGATTTTGTTACACAACAGTATGTGACAAATGATACTAGGATGAATTTGAGTTTTCTGCTTTATGCAGAGATTTATAGTTTTCAAACACTTTACAGGGTGGGGTCATTTGAGAGAGGACCAAAGCCTGTTAAAGAAGCTAAACAACCCCGAGCTGGCAAAGAGAAAGACAACGTAGTAGGCAAGGAAACTGTACCTCAACAGGTAAAGATATTGGCTAAACAAAATATACCCATATTAACTTAGCAATGTTGAAAACATTAATTTAAAGTTTTAATATGTAAGTTTTAAAATTATGTTTAACACCTTGATAGCATACCTGAATAAAAATGAAATACAAATGTAGACATGAAATGAAATGAGTTTTTTATGTTCTTTTAACACTTCATATTGGGTTATATTGGGACAAAAGGGAGATAAATGAAGGATCACGCTTTCCATCAGATTTGCCTCCGCTAGGGAGCGTTCCCATGTGAGATGGAGGTCTTTAGCTCTAAAGTTACCAAGACCTATTCCAAGGTAGGCAGCAAACAGTACAAAACTACACTTTTTAGCTTGCCTTTCACTGTTAAGCTCACTTGAGTCAAAGGCTCAAATTGAGGTTTGTGACCACTTTTCGATTGTCATCGTTAACTTTTGCATGAATGACTTATTCTCAGAAACCACTCTGCCGATTTTGACAAAATTTCACATGGATGATACAGAAGTATTTATGGCTCCCCCACACAAAGTGTGGTAGGGGAGCCATATTGATTTTGTGCTTTCTGTCTGTCTGTCTGTCTGTCTGCGTGTCTGCGTGTCTGTCTGTAGTCGGTGTCACAAACGATGTCCGATCAATAACTAGAGAATGGTTGGACCTAGGGTCCTCAAACTTGGAAGGTTGGTTGGTCATGACAAGTAGATGACCCCTTTTGATTTTGGGGTCACTAGGTCAAAGGTCAAGGTTGCGGTGATATTGACTATCAAAACAATGTCCGATCAATAACTAGAGAGTGGTTGGACCTAGGGTCCTCAAACTTGGAAGGTTGGTTGGTCATGACAAGTAGATGACCCCTATTCATTTTGGGGTCACTAGGTCAAAGGTCAATGTTGCGGTGACATTGACTATCAAAACGATGTCCGATCAATAACTAGAGAGTGGTTAGACCTAGGGTCCTCAAACTTGGAAGGATGGTTGGTCATGACAAGTAGATGACCCCTATTTAATTTGGGGTCACTAGGTCATTTTTAATTTTTATTTTATTTTTTTAAATATTTAAAAAAAAAAAATTATTAATATTTTTTTTTTTTTAATTTTTGCATAAAAACTTTTAGGGTCGGCCCCTTAAAAAAATAGGGTCGTCGGGTTACCTGAACCACACATATTGTTTTATGTGGCCTTACTGATACAGATTGTAGATACAGTCACAGGGATATTGATTATCAAAACGATCTCGGATCAATAGAGGACGGTTGGACCTAGAGTCGTCAATTATGCCTGTTCGGGCTAGTGGGGGAGCCATACGTTTTTGTCCCATGGACAATAACAATTTCTAGTTATCTTTCAAAGTTGTACATATTCGGACAACGCAACATCCAACCAAAACATTGTATATACATGTATATACACACAATATAGATAGGGAGTTTACTCATGAATTTTTTTATGCCCCCCCAAAGGGCGGCATATAGTAGTCGCACCGTTCGTCCGTCAGTCAATCCGTACAATCGTGTCCGGTCAATAGCTCTGGCATTCCTGGATGGATTTTCAAATAACTTTGCACAAGTGCTCACCACAGCAAGACTAGGTGTCGCGCACAAAATACAGGTCCTTGGCAATCTCATTAAAATCATATCCTAATTACGCTTTGATACTCTCTGCTATAGGATCTGACAACACTCCCTTGTAGGTCACGTCAGATTGACCTTTCATCTTGTCAATATTCATGAGAAGATCAGCTAAATTCAACCAATGAAATCGCGCGTTTCATATACACTTCAGATGACGTTCGAGTGAACTGAACAAACGAAAATCCACATAAAACACATAGATCTATATGCGAATAAAGAAAAAATATTTGTGTGTTATTGCTGTGGAGTGCACGATAAATTCAAAGAAATGCACTAAATGGCATGTTTTATATCAAGATACGAAGAAAATCATATATATATATATATTTTTTTAATGGGATGGTGTGTTGTCCGTCGTCCGTCCGTCGTCCGTCGTCCGTTAACTTTTCTTCAAACGACTTCTCCTCAGAAACCGCTTGGCTAATTTTGACCAAACTTCACATGGATGATCCTTAGATGAATGCTTTTTAGATTTGTTAAAATTAGGTCAGCGCTACATCCAAGATGGCTGCCATTACCATATATGGTCGAAACCTTAAAAAATCTTCTTCTCCAGAACCGCTGGACAGATTTCAACAGTTTTTCTTTTTAAATGATCGCCAAGGCCTAGACTATCAAGATTGTTCAAATAAAGTCCCCGCGGTCAAAAATGGCCGTGCCCCGGGGGTCCAAAGTTTGTATATTGAGGTTTTGCATGTTTTTCATATAGACATATATATAGGAAAAAACTTTAAAAAATCTTCTTTTCTGAAACCACAAGGCACAGAGCTCTCATGTATTACATGTAGCATCAGCTTATGGTCCTCTACTAATTTTGTTCAAATGGTGACCCTGGGGTCAAATTTGTCCCCGCCCCGGGGGTCACAGTTTTACATAGACTTATATAGGATTTTTTTTTTTTAATCTTCTTCTCAGAAACTACAACAGCTAGAGGTTTGATATTTTGCATTTACTATAAGCTTATGGTCCTTTACCAAGTTTGTTCAAATGATGACCCTCGGGTCACATTTGGCCCCGCCCCAAGGGTCACATGTTTTACATAGACATGTATAGGGAAAAACTTAAAAAATCTTCTTCTCTGAAACTGCAAGAGCCAGAGGTTTAATATTTTGCATTTGCAATAAGCTTGTGGTCCTCTACCAAGTTTGTTCAAATGGTGACCCAGGGGTCACATTTGGCCCCACCCCGGGGTTCACAGTTTTACATAAGCTTGTATAGGGAAAAACTGAAGAAAAAAAATCTTCTCTGGAACCACATGGCACAGAGCTCTCATGTATTACATGTAGCATCAGCTTATGGTCCTCTACTAAGTTTGTTCAAATGGGGACCCTGGGGTCAAATTAATCCCCGCCCCGAGGGTCACAGTTTTACATAGACTTATATAGGATTTTTTTATAAAAAATCTTCTCGGAAACTTCAAGAGCCAGAGGTTTGATATTTTACATTTATTATAAGCTTATGGTCCTTTACCAACTTTGTTCAAATGGTGACCCTGGGGTCACATTTGGCCCCGCTCCAAGAGTCACATGTTTTACATAGACATGTATAGGAAAAAAGACTTAAAAAATCTTCTTCTCGGAAACTGCAAGAGCCAGAGGTCTAATATATTGCTGTTGCTATAAGTTTATGGTCCTTTACCAATTTTGTTCAAATGGTGACACAAATGGGGTCACATCTGGCACCGCCCCGCGGGGGTCACAGTTGTACATCAATGCTTGTTTTAAATTTTTTAATTTCTTTACTTTTTAAAAAAAAAAAAATTTTTTTTATTTATTTTTTTATTATTTTGTTTCAAATGTTGTTTTTTTTATTTTTTTATTATTGTTTTTTTATTTTTTTTTTTTTTTATTTTTTTTTTTATTTTTTTTTTTATTTTTTTCATTTTTTTTTTTTATTAACTTGGAAAACCAGCCAGATCAGACCAGTAATGGCCTAGTTATGGCTATATTTTGCCTCTTTAAAATGATAGTCACTTGCTTCATTGATGTCATAAGAGCCATATTAGCCAGTAGAGCGTCCACAGGCCCTCTTGGGCCTCTTGTTTTGATGGAGTTACGGCCCCTTGACATTTTTTTTATTTAATTTCTTGTCGGCGCTACTCCTCCTAAATGCCTTGTTGGATTTCGACAAAACTTGGCAGGAAGCATCGGTAAGATGTCTAGTTGTGCATATCGCGCTTTTGTTCCAGTTTGCTGATTGATGACTTTGACTTTTTTACTTTAAATTTCTTGTCGGCGCTACTCCTCCTAAACGGCTTGTTTGATTTCTACAAAATTTGGCAGGAAGCCTCAGTATGATGTCCAGTTGTGCAAAGCATGCTATATCAATGAAATTTTGGACAAGTTCGAAAACCAGCTAGATCTAGTTAGTAACGACAGGTTATGGCCCTTGATTTGTTGAAAATGCTATATTGTATTTTCCTTTGTTAAATCTGTAGTTACTTCATTTTTTATCTGATCTTTACCAAATTTATTTAGAATGTTAATTTAACTCCCCCACCCCCACCCCATTTTTATGAAATTTCATTCATAGAAGAAAGTGGGACAAATTAAAAAATGCCCATACCAGACTAGACACAGCAGACTTATTGCCCATGATTTAATACCAGGTGAGCGATCTAAGGCCATCCTATCCCTGTTGTTTTTGCAATGTTTTAAAAAAACTACTGATGGGAATTTTACGTCGACAACCCTTGATATAAGAGCCGTTTTAATCAGTAGAGCATCCACAGGCCCTCTTGGGCCTCTTGTTTTTAATAGAATGGCATTTTGTTTTTAAACAAATGCACTTAAATGTCATCTCAGCAAACGGCAAACTCGATTGTTTTTAGCTCTACTGATCAGAGATCAGCAGAGCTTATGCCGTGGTGCGGCGTCCGTCCGTCTGTCCGTTAACTTTTAATTGTAGCGACTACTCCTCTGAAACTACTGGATGGATATTCATAAAACTTTACAGAAATGTTGCCCATGAAGTCTAGTTGATTCTAGCAAAAATTCATGTTGATGTGAAATCCAAGATGGCCGCCAAAGCTAAAAATAGATTTTTAGCTCTACTGATCAGAGATCAGCAGAGCTTATGCCGTGGTGCGGCGTCCGTCGTCCGTCTGTCCGTCTGTCCGTAAACTTTTATTTGTAGCGACTTCACAGCTGAAACTACTGGATGGATATTCATGAAACTTTACAGAAATGTTGCCCATAAAGTCTAGTTGATCCTAGCAAAAATTCATGTTGATGTGAAATCCAAGATGGCCGCCAAAGCTAAAAATAGAGTTTTAAAATACAAGTTTGTAGTGACTTCTTCTTGAAAACTATAAGTGATATTGATATGGGACTTTTTCTAAAATGATCAGCATGACATGATGTTGATCCTAGTCAAAAATCGTTTTGATTCAACGTTAAACATGGCTGCCAGCGGCCATCTTTGTTTACATAGAGTTATATAGTAAAAACTTGTAGCGACTACTTCTCTGAAACTACTTGGCGGATTGTCATGAAACTTTACAGGAATGTTGCTCTTGATGTCTAATTGATCCTAGAAAAATTTCAGGTCGGCCGGAAATTCAAGATGGCCGTCACAGCTAAAAATAGATTTTTAAAAAATAAGTTTGTAGCGACTACTTCTTGAAAACTATAAGTGATATTGATATGGGACTTTTTCTAAAATGATCAGCATTACATGATGTTGATCCTAGTCAAAATTCGTTTTGATTCAACGTTAAACATGGCTGCCAGCGGCCATCTTTGTTTACATAGAGTTATATAGTAAAAACTTGTAGCGACTACTCCTCTGAAACTACTTGGCGGATTTTCATGAAACTTCACAGAAATGTTGCTCTTGATGTCTAATTGATCCTAGCAAAATTTCAGGTCGGCCGGAAATTCAAGATGGCCGCCATGGCTAAAAATAGTTTGTAGCGACTACTTCTTGAAAACTATAAGTGATATTGATATGGGACTTTTTCTAAAATGATCAGCATGACATGATGGTTATCCGAGTCGAACATTATTTTGATTCGACATTAAACATGGCTGCCAGTGGCCATCTTTGTTTACATAGAGTTATATAATGAAAACTTGTAGCGACTACTCCTCTGAAACTACTTGAAACTTCACAGAAATGTTGCTCTTGATGTCTAATTGATCCTAGCAAAATTTCAGGTCGGCCGGAAATTCAAGATGGCCGCCATGGCTAAAAATAGATTTTCAAAATGCAAGTTTGTAGCGACTACTTCTTGAAAACTATAAGTGATATTGATATGGGACTTTTTCTAAAATGATCAGCATTACATGATGTTGGTCCTTGTCAAAAATCATTTTGATTAGATGTTAAACATGGCTGTCAGCGGCCATCTTTGTTTACATAGAATTATATAATGAAAACTTGTAGCGACTACTCCTCTGAAACTACTTGATGGATTTTCATGAACTTCACAGGAATGTTGCTCTTGATATCTAATTGATCCTAGCAAAATATCAGGTCGGCCGGAAATTCAAGATGGCCGCCACGGCTAAAAATAAATTTTCAAAAAAAAAGTTTGTAGCGACTTCTTCCTGAAATCAAAATCAATCGGTAGAGCTTCAAGGTCATTGACATCTTGTTAGTTACTAAAATGTATACAAACTTTCATTTAAGCATCATTGACTTTTTTATTTTTAAGTCCAGCCCCCGTTAGGAGAGACATGTGAATCCACGGATTTCTTGTAATGAGACTGGGTCCGTGGCTCCAAGGTCAAGGTCACACTTAGAAGTTAGAGTTCAAAAGTCAAATCGTGTCCGGTCAATAACTCTGGCATTCCAGGACGGATTTTCAAATAACTTGGCACAAGTGCTCACCACAACAAAACGACGTGTCGCGCACAAATTCCAGGTCCGTGACTCCAAGGTCAAGGTCACACTTAGATATCAAAGGTCACTTCGGGAGCATTTGTCACTCACAGTGACATTTCTTGTTACGACTTTTATTTATATAGAAAACACTTATTCTCTGAAACCACAAGGCACTGAGCTCTCATATATTGCTTGTAACATTAGCTCACGGTTCTCTCCTAGGTTTGTGAATATGGTGGCCCTGGGGTCAAATTTTATGTAGCCCTGGGGTCACAGTTTTGCATAGAAAATACATATAGGAAACTCTTCTCTGAAACTATAAGAGTTAGAGGTCTAAATGTTTGCATTTAGCATAAGCCAATGGATCTAAACACAAGTTGGTCATTCCTTCACATCTAATGTATACATTGTTTGCAGCTGAAGGATTTCACGGAGGCAGAGAAAAATGAAACCACAACAGAGGAAGTAGAAAGAGTATTCGATATTCTGAAAGCAACGTACGCGGCTGAGGAAGGTCAGTGTTGCCCAAGTCATTTTAATTTTAAAAGTATCCTACTATTTTGATACTATTTCATACCTGCGAAGGTTTTTTCAATGATTTATAATGACATAGTTTGGGAATATGTAGGTATTTATTGTATGTATTAGTATTATACACAATAAACACAGAGACACAGAGATAATTTGATATCTAAAATAATTTTGGATGTATGGGGTTTAATGTCTACTTGTATCAATGAGCTCAATGCTTAAACTTTATAGTGCTGTCACACTGGAATACCACTGGAATAACACACCTTACATGATTCCCCACCCAGTCACATTATGCTGACAAGTCGTGGAACAGCCCTTCATATGCTGAGCACCAAGCAAGGAAGTTACTAGTTCCATTTTTATGAAGTCGGTGGTATGACCCGGCCAGGTATTGAGCCTACGACCTCATGCATACGAGGCCGATGCTCTACCATTTAGCAACGCTGCTTTGGTATCACAAAGATAAAACAAAAATGACAAATTTGGCAAAAGAAACATTCAAGATCTGAATGATTTATTACTTACAAAGTTGACACTTTTTAAAACCTATTAACTTTATTAAGATGGAGAATAATTTGACAGTCTCAAAAGGTCTAGTCCGTTAAAACGTACATGAGACCCCAGGAAGGCATCAAAAGGTCTAGTCCGTTAAAACGTACATGGGACCCCAGGAAGGCATCAAAACGTACATGGGACCCCAGGAAGGCATCAAAAGGTCTAGTCCGTTAAAACGTACATGGGACCCCAGGAAGGCATCAAAAGGTCTAGTCCGTTAAAACGTACATGGGACCCCAGGAAGGCATCAAAAGGTCTAGTCCGTTAAAATGTACATGGGACCACAGGAAGGCTTGACAGTCCCATAGGTCTAGTCCGTTAAAACATACATGGGACCCCAGGAAGGCATCAAAAGGTCTATTCCGTTAAAACGTACATGGGACCCCAGGAAGGCATCAAAAGGTCTAGTCCGTTAAAACGTACATGGGACCCCAGGAAGGCTTGACAGTCTCAAAAGGTCTAGTCCGTTAAAACGTACATGGGACCCCAGGAAGGCGCATTTGAAATTGAACAACCAGTTATAGATGCAAAATTGAGTTTAAAGAGCCAGATTTTGAAAAATAGGGTTCACCCATAGATGTTTATCAAATGTCCTTCCTGGGGTCCCGGGTATGTTTTAACAGAATAGCCGTAATGTTTATTATACCCCCACAAACGAATCCTCTTCATGACCATGTCTCTTTTTATTACACTTATACATCTTTGACTGGAACGGTGTAACACACAAATTTTTGTTAGTGTTCTTCCCTGATCACTAACAATATTGAAAACTCTCTCTTTCCTCTCCCCACTCTCTCTCTCTCTCTCTCTCTCTCTCTCATTATTTTTTCCCCCTGTTTATTTCATATTTTGTAGTTCAAATAATTTGTTTGCCATTGTTTAAATTGTATGAATATTTTGTAGCGGGAGGGCCGGATTTCTAATGTCGTAATAACTTGTGGCCCGACCCCATTTCCATGTACATTTATCGGAAATAAATATGTTTAAACTAGACCATTGTTTTCTTGTGGTTGCCATGTTTATGTGACAAGGCGGTATTGTGGGGGTATTAATCACTTTCAGTGATAACTAGTTTTCTAAGGTTTGTCTGACAAAAGGCATTGACAAGATATTCTATATTTATGTACTTACAACGACTTCAGCACCTGTTATTTCTGAGTGATTTTGCCAGATATAAAATGTTTTGCATGGTATGATCAGCTATTAATTGATTGAATTCCCTTTCAGGCAATCCCCTCTGCTACTTCGAATTTGTACTGAACCCACAGTCTTTTGGACGAACGGTGGAAAATATATTTTACGTTTCATTTTTGGTTAGGGTGCGTATCTTTATTATACTATTTAAGTAAATGACAACATGTGAAGATGTTCAATAGAACACCATTCGTACATTATTTATATTCTAAATAGTCACGCTTCACAAGAGATGTGAGTTTAACAGGAAAATATAAGCGATTGACAAGCCTTAATAATTATTTAACTGTACTACCTGTCACATAATTGTGGATTTATTTCTAGATATGGATGTAAATAGATACAGTGTTGTCTTTCAGGGTGGTCTAGCTTTATGTATTTCTGGATACAGAAGTAATTTGATATATTGTTGTATATTGCAGGATGGTCTGGTCCATGTGTTTCTGGATACAGATGTAATTTGATATATTGTATATTGCAGGATGGACTGGCACATGTATTTTTGGATACAGATGTAATATGATATATTGTTGTATATTGCAGGATGGTCTGGCCCGTATATTTCTGGATAGTGATGATCTACCTGTCATTGGTATGTGTATCGCTTTCTTGTTTGGATTCAATTCATAAAAGTATAAAACTTAATACTAAACACACAGTGTTTAAGAGGTTCTTATTATTTACCGTATAGAATGGTCTTGGGGAAATTAAAACAAGCTTTTGCTTTTATGTCTTCTCTCAGGAACAAACATACACTAGACAAACCACACTTAAAACATATTTGTATAGTGAGCTGTTCAACTGGATCAGCCAAACTTGAGTCATGCTTGTATAGTGGGTACTACAGCACAGTTAAGTAGAGATGTTCACTAGATCAACTAAGCTTGAATCATGCGTGTATAGTAGGTACTACGGCTCAGTTAAGTAGAGCTGTTCCACTAGATCAACCAAGCTTGAGTCATGCTTGTATAGCGGGTACTACAGCACAGTTAAGTAGAGATGTTCCACTAGATCAACCAAGCTTGAGTCATGCTTGTAAAGTGGGTACTACAGCACAGTTAAGTAGAGATGTTCCACTAGATCAACCAAGCTTGAATCATGCTTGTAAAGTGGGTATTACAGCTCAGTTAAGTAGAGCTGTTCCACTAGATCAACCAAGCTTGAATCATGCTTGTATAGTGGGTACTACAGCACAGTTAAGTAGAGATGTTCACTAGATCAATCAAGCTTGAATCATGCGTGTATAGTAGGTACTACAGCTCAGTTAAGTAGAGATGTTCCACTAGATCAACCAAGCTTGAGTCATGCTTGTATAGCGGGTACTACAGCTCAGTTAAGTAGAGCTGTTCCACTAGATCAACCAAGCTTGAGTCTTGCTTGTATAGCGGGTTCTACAGCTCAGTTAATAGAGATGTTCACTAGATCAACCAAGCTTGAATAATGCTTGTATAGTGGGTACTACAGCTCAGTTAAGTAGAGCTGTTCCACTAGATCAACCAAGCTTGAATCATGCTTGTATAGTGGGTACTACAGCACAGTTAAGTAGAGATGTTCCACTAGGTCAACCAAGCTTGAGTCGTGCTTGTATAGCGGGTTCTACAGCACAGTTAAGTAGAGAAGTTCCACTAGATCAAACAAGCTTATCTAGTATATTGGGTACTACAGCACAGTTAAGTAGAGTTGTTCACTAGATCAACCAAGCTTGAATCATGCGTGTATAGTAGGTACTACAGCACAGTTAAGTAGAGCTGTTCCACTAGATCAACCAAGCTTGAATCATGCTTGTAAAGTGGGTACTACAGCACAGTTAAGTAGAGATGTTCCACTAGATCAACCAAGCTTGAATCATGCTTGTAAAGTGGGTACTACAGCACAGTTAAGTAGAGATGTTCCACTAGATCAACCAAGCTTGAATCATGCTTGTAAAGTGGGTATTACAGCTCAGTTAAGTAGAGCTGTTCCACTAGATCAACCAAGCTTGAATCATGCTTGTATAGTGGGTACTACAGCACAGTTAAGTAGAGATGTTCACTAGATCAACCAAGCTTGAATCATGCGTGTATAGTAGGTACTACAGCACAGTTAAGTAGAGATGTTCCACTAGATCAACCAAGCCTGAGTCATGCTTGTATAGCGGGTACTACAGCACAGTTAAGTAGAGATGTTCCACCAAAATCAAACGAGCTTATATGGTATAGTGGGTACTACGGCACAGTTAAGTAGAGATGTTCACTAGATCAACCAAGCTTGAGTCATGCTTGTAAAGTGGGTACTACAGCTCAGTTAATAGAGATGTTCCACTAGATCAACCAAACTTGAATCATGCTTGTATGGTGGGTACTATAGCTCAGTTAGTAGAGATGTTCCACTATATCAACCAAACTTGAATCATGCTTGTAAAGTGGGTATTACACCAGTTAAGTAGAGATGTTCCACTAGATCAACCAAACTTGAATAATGCTTGTATAGTGGGTACTACAGCTCAGTTAAGTAGAGATGTTCCACTAGATCAACCAAACTTGAATCAAGCATGTATAGTGGGTACTACAGCTCAGTTAAATAGAGCTGTTCCACTAGATCAATCGCTAGTGGGCGCTTTAATTGGCATAATCTGCAAGTAAGACATGCATGATAGGTCTTTGCAGGTTGCGACTACCGATTGTGCTACGCCGATACATTTTTCAAGTGTTCAATGGAAATGTACAGAAACTACCGAGGAAAAAATATGTTTTGCTTCACTAATTTAAGTTTGCTCACTTATCCACTGCAAATATAACATACTTAAACACACATGACATCTAAACAAGCTCTTATTTTATTCGGATAAAAAAGGCATATTGGAACGTCAAGCATTGAAGGATTGACATGGTGTAACGGGTTTTCCCATTTTTCAAAATGTAGAAATTATTTGAAAACATCTCTCTGCCACCAAAATAACAAAATACGAACCCAACGTGTTTATGATAAAAGTAAGCATGAGGGAACATGCTAAGATAGCTGGAAGCAGGAATTAAAAATTATAATTAAATTTATAAATTATATATTTTTTATAATCCGTGGTTAAACTCGGAAATACATGTATAAACAAAATCTTATTTGAAGCTACAGAGCTCTGAGTGATATCTTATAATGATGATCAAGTTTTGGTATAAAAGAGTTATACTCCAAAATATGCTATTTAAACATGGGACCCCCAAAATCAGGGTTGGGACCTTTAAATATATTTTTTTCCAGGAGTCCTGGATCCCCCGTTGAAAAATCCTAGGTAAAACACTGCAGTTCCATTCAAGTACCAGATAAATGCAGAACAAACAAAAGGATTTTTTTTTCCATTTTGCATTCAATTGCTTTAAGAAATATGGTTCCTTGCATTTAAATAATGCCAAGTTTCATTCATGAGCACTAAATGCATTCAAGAAAGCACCCTAATGCATTTTAAAAATGCATTTAGAACAAAGAAATGCAAACGGAATGCATATAGAATATAAGTGACAACACTTTTGGGTGACTTGAACTGAGCATGAGGCACCAAATGGTAAGCATACCTGCCTCTCGATTCAGAGGTCCTGGTTTTGATTCCCATTGGGATCACTTTCAGGGTTTTTCAAATGCAATCCCGCGGTACCTTATTTGGGCAAGGTACTGTAAAAACATACCATTCTATGGAGATGTTTAATCTGCTGGTCTTGTGTACAGGGAGAGTCATACCCTGTGCATGTAAAGATCTCGCAGAACAAACGAAAAATACGGAACTGGGCCTGTGGACTTTCATGGACTTATTAAGACAGTTATGTCTGTATCTCAATTTCAGGGGTGTGATTCTTCCTCGGAATCGCTGATTTCCGCCGTTCCGATGGTCCGAGGGGTCACTTTTCCAATTCGTCCAGATCCGAGGAGTTTTTTTTTCAGGGGGGGTGAGGGCCGTATTTTTGGCCGAAAAAATCCGACTTTTACACGTTTGCCCCGTAATATCCTGTAAAATCCGAGATCTACACGTTTTACATCCTGGCAATTTCTCAATAGTTTTCTGTCGCGAGTTTTCATTGGTCTTTGTTGTTTATCTGGTCCAATCAAAGCGCCTCTTGTAATGTGAAGCTGAGATAAAAAAAACAAAAGAAAAAAATGTCCGCTGTGAATTTGTTTGTTTTGTTTTGAGAGATGGTTACGCGAAATACATGGCCAAAATCTTGGAAAGATCGGCGGACACACGAGAGATCAAAAAAATAGATAGTGATTGTAAAAATAAGTTTAAGTGGGAGTGGTTAGAAATCGTAAATAATGACGTACCGTTGAGTGTAAGCTTTCGGAAAGTGGACATTTCCGGGAAAGTTAAGTGTATCCAATGCGACAAACTGATTAGTTATGGATCGCGGGGCAAGGTCTCGTTATTGGAACACTGCAAATTTTCTCATTTTAATAAATATATCCGTTGTATTTCATTAGTCAAATAACCAATGATAATGAGATTAATTATTACAAATTACTTGATTTTCATCTATTTCTTTTAAATTTCTACAGTTGATACACTAACAATGATAATAAAATAGTAAAACTTACCCTTTTCTTGTTTTAAAACGTCACACCAAACAACCCATAAGCATATCAGAAATGGACTTAAAATGATTTAAAACAGCTAAAATCCAGGAGCTTTCGGGGGCTTCGACCCCTGAACCCCTACAAGGGCGTTGCCCCTTGACCCCGTAAGGGGACTTGCAGTCCCCTTAACCCCTCGCTCAAATTTTCCTCCCTTTTGTTCAAAGGCCAATCACACCCCTGCAATTTACATGCATGAAATGTCTATATTTTCAGAGCCTCGGGTTGAACCAGTGCCTGGTAAACAGACCCCGCAAGACCAGAAACGTCACCAGGCTGTCATCTCATTGACACCCAAGGACTGGAAGGTAAGTTGTACAGACCACTAAATAGGGTACATATGAGGTCAATAAGTAAGCAGTAAACCAAGTAAGCCAATAAAGAATATGAAAGCTCACTGATTAGTCAGCGGGTCAATCAGCTTTTTATCTAAAAAGTTAAATGATTGAAATATAATAATAAGATTAGTCAGACTTCAGTTGGTAAACCAGGGCTATTCCATTAAAACATAACTGGGAACCCAGGAAGGCAACTTAAACATCCATGTTTGAACCATATTTCCTGAAATTTGGTTCTTTAAATTCAATTTTCCATCTATTGGTGGGTGTTCAGTTTCAAAAGTGTGCTCCTGGAGTCCCATTATAATCATTATAACCTTTTGGATAACAGCTGATTTACACACAGAGGTCTGACTAATCAGTGAAATTTCATAAAGTTCCGTATATGTGGTGTGGGCGGCAGATAGTGTTGCCCTTGTCTGTCTGTCTGTAAGTAGTAACATCCCACTTTCATACATACACCACCCGGTCTTGTCCGGACTACTCCTTAACTTTTCACCAGATTTTGTTGATACTTGATAGAAAAAATTAGAAGACTGTCTGTGCGTATCTCTGCACTATTCCGGTCCATTGACTTTTGGCGAAGTTGTGGCCTTATTTTAGATGAAAGCTTACAGCAGACATGCATGTCCACAGACACATTTCTAGTTTGAAACGACAATTTGTATTTTCTTTTGTTTTTGTTTTGTTAATATAATATTTAACAGGGAATAACCAAATAGTAAGTTTGAAATGAAAACGAGTTCACTGAAAAGTGTTCTTTCGCAAACTAATTAAGTGCACTTTAGAATAAAATCTGTCGGTGTTATTTGGTGCTTTGTTTTTGACCGCCTCACTGCTTGTTTCTGCAGGTGTTATATAAAGTGACATCTCACTGCTTGTTTCTGCAGGTGTTATATAAAGTGACAGCGTCACTGCTTGTTTCTGCAGGTGTTATATAAAGTGACATAATTGCCAGTGTATTAGTTGAACATTTCTCTAATTTCAGGAGTTGATAGAAATTTTCAAGATAGAAACTCCCACCATACCGCCACGGAATACAGTACAAAACGGAGAGAACTCGCCATCGAATGGTCACACGTGAAACTTGTGTAGCAGAAACACGGAAAGTAGCGCCTTTGTCTGGAGCAGATGATATTGCTCAATTTCAGACATTGAATTTCTTTGAGACAGAAGTATTCAAGAGTGTTGGTTATTGCACAGACATTAATAAATTGTTATTAGGTCTGTGAATTCTTTCAGACAGTAGTGTTCAAGTATGTTGGTTAGTGAGCCTCTCTTGAAACTTGTGTAGCGGAACCAGGCAAACTACCACATTTGTCTGGAGCAGAAGATATTGCCCAATTTCAGGCATTGCATTTATTTCGGACATAACTATTCAAGCGTGTTGGTAAGTATTTGTTTAGATGATCTCTACCTTGAAACTTGTACAGCAGAAACATTGAAACTTGCCAATTTATCTGTTGTAGTCTTGTGCAGGCTTTGCATTTTTGCAAGCGAAACTTTAAGTGCAATGTTTAGAGTGGTGAAAGCACTCATGTTTGGGACTACTGCCGGATGGTGTTTAGGGAGTGGAAATACCAGGTACCATGTTAACCATTAACCCACTACATATATATAATGGACTGTTCTTTCTTTTAATTAAGACCATTCCACTTATGTGACAAAGGGGTGTTTGGGGGAAAATGACAGATCAGCAGCTGGACATTGTAAAACCCTGATCAGCCTGCAAGTTACTCGCCAATACTAGGTGTTTAAAGGGACGATAAGTTTAATATAAGTCAACACTTCAAAACATTGTTTGCAGACGGAGTTTCCTTGTAATAGTTCTTGTTTTTTGTAATTCTGCAACAGACAGATGCTAATTAGAGGAAAAATGTAGATATGTATATAATTATGAAACTGATGTTTTCTCATGGAATCTAGTCATGGTAGGGCACTCAGATGCAAAATGCAATAAACAGGAAGGAAGTTGATATATGTCTATGTTTATATATTAATTTCTGTCCTATTGTTTGGGGCGCTTGTTTCAGCCAAAGGGTTTTTGGTCTTTTAAGATAAAATTAATCTACTACCTTAATAAATTGTATGTCAGTGAAATAGACATTTTTAGTGGTAAATAAAAATGCCTTACTTTCCAAAATTGGTTTAGAAATAAAAATTTCATGCGCGATAGTTGTTTTTGATGGGGCATTTTCAATGCAAATTCTGCTGTATTAAATTTGAAAAATATTTATTTTTAGAATTTTTATCCAAAAATGGTTTTAAATTGTTGGATATTAGTAAATTAAGACACCCTGAAAGTTTTATAGCAAAATATGAAGGCTAACTGAAGTAATTTGAAATTTCTTAATTTTCTGCTGTTCCACCAACACGAATTTTCATATAAAAAGCCCCATCAAAAAATCATTTTGGTTGTAAAATATTTATTCCTCAACCGATTTTCAAAATTAAAGTAGTTTTATTTACCACTGAAAACGCCAGTTCTAATGATGTATAACTGATGTGCATATTGTTTAAATTACTCAAGTTACAGCAGAAAAACCTTTGGCTGAAACAAGCGCCACAAACAATAGATTTTGTGACATTGTCATGAAACTTTACTTGATGTCAAGAGCCCACTATTGATGACAGTAGGTCTTTGTTGACAAAAGTGTCTGTTGACAAAAGTGTCGCTCAGTGTTGTAACAAAAATGAAAATAGAAGTTTGTTTTCCCAGTTTCTTAATAAATGAGGTCCTCCCTGGTTTGGTCCTACATTTAGATAAGTCAATATATTCCACTTTTTTTAGCTCGCCTCCACGAAGTGGGAGAGAGGTATTACTATACCCCCGGCGTCAGCGTTTGCCGTCTGCCCCCCACCCCCCAACGTTCAAGTTTTTGGGGTAACTTTTTGTAACGCATGTATTTCATCAACTATGCATATTAGTAAGCTCATATTGGCCATACAGCTTCTTTGATATATTAACATTGATATGCTGAAGATAAATTGGGTAACAAATATTAATATATCCCTTTTTTTTTTGAACATCGTTTGTGGACTTACACTTTTTACACCAATATCAAACTTAAAGTTTTTAGGGGAAGTTTTTGTAATGCATATATTTCATCAACTATGCATATTAGGCTGCTCAAATGCAAGTTATGACAACTTATATTGATGCTTATTGAAGACAGTACAGTAGTCTAATTCACTTTAAAACATTTAAATGAAGAGGTGTTAAAGAATACCAATTAATCATAAATATTTGAATTAAAATTGAATTCAATACTTTTAGCAAACTACTAGTATCTACCTATGGACATGATATACCGGTAAACAGAAAACCATGGAACAATTTGACACTGTTGTTTGTGTGAAGGTAGAAACTCTAACATTATGATGCCATACATTTGAACATGTGAAAGCCTTGAAGATGGATATTATATTTTATACTAGTTTGGCTGTAATACCATACTCTGATAATGTGAAAAAGTATTATTGGGCAGTGTAGCACCATGTGAAACCTATACAGAGACTGAACATCATGATGTCATAATGACCACAATATGGTAATGATATACTTAATCATTAAACATATGTACCTTCTTTATCCTAATAATTTGTACAGAGAGAGAGAAAGAGAGAGATACCTATTTCTATTACTTTTTCTCTTAACTAACTTTTATTTAAACACATATCCATATTTAAAAGATATTTTATGAAGGCGAGCGTTGGGTGGTATTGGCTCCCATTTCTGGTTAAGGTACACTTTTGAAGGAAAAATCCTCATTTCCTTAGAACTTCGAAACTTGACCTATATGTTCATCATCTGTGTTACAAGCACCATAACTCTCTTGCCTTTTACCAAATCTATCCACTTTTTTTAGCTCTACTGATCAGAGATCAGCCGAGCTTATGCCGTGGTGCGGCGTCCGTCGTCCGTCCGTCCGTCTGTCCGTAAACTTTTATTTGTAGCGACAACTCCTCTGAAACTACTGGATGGATATTCATGAAACTTTACAGAAATGTTGCCCATAAAGTCTAGTTGATCCTAGCAAAAATTCATGTTGATGTGAAATCCAAGATGGCCACCAAAGTTAAAAATAGAGTTTTAAAATACAAGTTTGTAGCGACTACTTCTTGAAAACTATAAGTGATATTGATATGGGACTTTTTCTTAAATGATCAGCATGACATGATGTTGATCCTTGTCAAAAATCGTTTTGATTCAACGTTAAACATGGCTGCCAGCGGCCATCTTTGTTTACATAGAGTTATATAGTAAAAACTTCTAGCGACTACTCCTGAAACTACTTGACGGATTTTCATGAAACTTTACAGGAATGTTGCTCTTGATGTCTGATTGATCCTAGCAAAATTTCAGATCTGCCAGAAATTCAAGATGGCCGTCACAGCTAAAAATAGATTTAAAATAAATAAGTTTGTAGCGACTACTTCTTCAAAACTATAAGAGATATTGATATGAGACTTTTTCTAAAATGATTAGTATGACATGGTGTTGGTCCTTGTCGAAAATCGTTTTGATTTGACGTTAAACATGGCTACCAGCGGCCATCTTTGTTTACATAGAGTTATATAATGAAAACTTGTAGCGACTACTCCTCTGAAACTACTTGACGGATTTTCATGAAACTTCACAGGAATGTTGCTCTTAATGTCTAATTGATCCTAGCAAAATTTCAGGTCGGCCGGAAATTCAAGATGGCTGCCACGGTTAAAAATAGATTTTCAAAAAACAAGTCTGTAGCGACTACTTCCTGAAATCAAAATCAATCAGTAGAGCTTCAAGGTCATTGACCTCTTGTTTATCATAGATTTTTGCGGTAAAATTAGCAATTCGCAATCTAGTATTGGTGCTTCTTGTTTCTTTCAAACTGCTGGAATAATCCTTAATGAGCCAAGATGGTAGACACATTTCCTAGGGTGCCTTGATTGTCGCCAGCATAGCATAGCAGACACTAAGGGATCACTTTGTCCGTCAGCGTAGGCGTAAACATCACATTTTCTTTTTGCTCAATAACTTTTGATTAAACCTACTGTTTTTCAAAGTTTATAACGGGATTGTTCTTGAATACGAACCCTATTGATTTTGGGATCAAAGGTCAGGGTCACTGGTCTGATAATGAAAAATGGTTTCAACCAAAAAAATCGTTTCCATTTTAAAATTATGAAGAATTGCACCTACTGTCTTAGAACTTTATAACTGGATTGTTCTGGGTGAGAGAAATGAAGTGTCTACTATACATATAAATGGAGGATGAGTGTGGCATGTTCATTCCTGTTTGGCACCATTTTAGCTGTGTTGTGTTGGTGCACCGTAAAACCAAGTTCAATACAAGTACTTTAGGGTATACTGAACCACATTAAAATGTTACACTTTTTCTTGAACCAGTTTGTACTCATAACTTAGTGGACTGCCATGTGTAATATCGACCTTACATCTATGTCTGACTGTTATCTATTAAATTGTTCACTCCCCGTGTGGTTGCCGGGGTAGAATACAACCACTGCAAATCCCGCTAGAGGCAGAGGTGTAAGACCCCACCTTCATGTTCATTTTGTCATTTCCTTATCATGCTCATTCAGTGTCTTCTTCATGACACCGCATATGCAAATGTGGAAACGTGGCTCCATCGTAAATGAGAGTGTCTACAATAGAATTTGCAGCAACTCTGCAGTTCTGCAGGTTAGAAGGTTCTAGGCCCATTCTCCATATTTTATCTAGATGTAATTGGAGGATGAGCCTGGCACCTTTCTTGTGTTGGTGCGCCGTAAAACGCCAATTCAGTTCAATTCATTAAATGTCTTCTTCATGACTTTGTGTTAAGATGGCGACATGCCTTTATCGTAAATGAAGTGTCTACTATACATTTAAATGGAGGATGAGTGTGGCATGTTCATTCCTGTTTGGCACCATTGTAGCTGTGTTGTGTCGGTGCATCGTAAAACCCAGTTCAATACAAGTACTTTAGGGTATACTGAACCACATTAAAATGTTACACTTTTTCTTGAACCAGTTTGTACTCATAACTTAGAGGACTGCCATGTGTAATATCGATATTTCATCTATGTCTGACTGTTATCTATTAACTTGTTCACATTTAATTGATGAATGCTTTGTTACAATAGTTCATTTTAATGATAACATTTTTACATACTCGTCGGGGGCCACTTTCCGTCACTTGTGTAAACATAAACAATTTTTTCAGACAAATCTATGTATCCTGACAATTTCACTCTATTTATGGCTCCCCCACACAAAGTGTGGTAGGGGAGCCATATTGTTTTTGTGCTTTCTGTCTGTCTGTCTGTCTGAAGGTCTGTCTGTGTCACAAACTATGTCCGATCAATAACTAGAGAATGGTTGGACCTAGGGTCCTCAAACTTGGAAGGATGGTTGGTCATGACAAGTAGATGACCCCTATTGATTTTGGGGTCACTAGGTCAAAGGTCAATGTTGCGGTGACATTGACTATCAAAACGATGTCCGATCAATAACTAGAGAATGGTTGGACCTAGGGTCCTCAAACTTGGAAGGATGGTTGGTCATGACAAGTAGATGACCCCTATTGATTTTGGGGTCACTAGGTCAAAGGTCAATGTTGCGGTGACATTGACTATCAAAACGATGTCCGATCAATAACTAGAGAATGGTTGCACCTAGGGTCCTCAAAATTGGAAGGATGGTTGGTCATGAAAGTAGATGACCCCTATTGATATTGGGGTCACTAGGTCAAAGGTCAATGTTGCGGTGACATTGACTATCAAAACGATGTCCGATCAATAACTAGAGAATGGTTGCACCTAGGGTCCTCAAACTTGGAAGGATGGTTGGTCATGACAAGTAGATGACCCCTATTGATTTTGGGGTCACTAGGTCAAAGATCAATGTTGCGGTGACATTGACTATCAAAACGATGTCCGATCAATAACTAGAGAATGGTTGCACCTAGGGTCCTCAAACTTGGAAGGATGGTTGGTCATGACAAGTAGATGACCCCTATTGATTTTGGGGTCACTAGGTCAAAGGTCAATGTTGCGGTGACATTGACTATCAAAACGATGTCCGATCAATAACTAGAGAATGGTTGCACCTAGGGTCCTCAAACTTGGAAGGATGGTTGGTCATGACAAGTAGATGACCCCTATTGATTTTGGGGTCACTAGGTCAAGGCCGTAGGTCTGTCTGTGTCACAAACGATGTCCGATCAATAACTAGAGAATGGTTGGACCTACGGTCCTCAAACTTGGAAGGATGGTTGGTCATGACAAGTAGATGACCCCTATTTATTTTGGGGTCACTAGGTCAAAGGTCAAGGTCGCGGTGACCTTGACTATCAAAACGATGTCCGATCAGTATCTAAAGAACGGTTGGACCTAGGGTCCTCAAACTTGGAACGACGGTTAGTCATGACAAGTAGAGGGGTCACTAGGTCAAAGGTCAAGGTCGTAGTGACCTTGACTATTAATACGATGTCCGATCAATAACTAGAGAACGGTTGGACCTAGGGTCCTCAAACTTGGAAGGATGGTTGGTCATGACAAGTAGATGACCCTATTGATTTTGGGGTCAAAGTTCAAGGTTGCGGTGAAACGATCTCCAATCAATAACTAGAGAATGGTTGGACCTAGGGTCCTCAAACTTGGAAGGATGGTTGGTCATGACCAGTAGATGACCCTATTGATTTTGGGGTCACTAGGTCAAAGGTCAAGGTTGCGGTGAAACTATGTCCGATCAATAACTAGAGAATGGTTGGACCTAGGGTCCTCAAACTTGGAAGGATGGTTGGTCATGACCAGTAGATGTCCCCTATTTATTTTTTATTTTTTTTAATTTAGATTTTTTTTTTTTTTTTTTTTTTTTTAAATATTTTTTAATTTTAATTTTTTGTTTAATTTTTTTTTTTTTTTAAATATTTTTTTAAATTTTTGCATAAGAAGTTTTAGGGTCGGCCCTTTAAAAAAATAGGGTCGGTCGGGTTCCTTGAACCACACATATTTTTTTATGTGGCCTTACTGATACAGATAGTAGATACAGTCACAGGGATATTGAATATCAAAACGATCTCAGATCAATAAAGAACAGTTGGACCTAGAGTCGTCAATTATGTCTGTTCGGGCGAGTGGGGGAGCCATACGTTTTTGTCCCATGGACAATAACAATTTCTAGTTTCTATTAGGTTACCTCTTCCTGGAAATTTGATACCAAAGAATTTTGTTTTATATAAATGATCAAAGTGGCACGTGACGTTTTTATAAATAGACTAAAACTGAGAAATCGTTTTGTTTACACGCCCAGTTTCCGTCATGTATTTTATCGAGTGATGGATTCAACTAGGTCAAGCTACAGTAAACTTTTATGAATTAGAAACTTGTTTGCAAGTCTATTGAACAATTTCATTGTAAAAATGGTATGTTTGCATTGTTCCATCAGTCACCTCGATGCAATAACAATGTGCCTGGTAACGTCAATGTTCAACGACACCAATTTACACTGCATCGATGGGTAACTATGTGTGTAAATCAAACAGATACAGGTTGTACGAGTTGCTTCTCTTTGGTTAGCGCTGTGTGGTTGCCGGGGGCCCCGTTTGGTCATGGGGCAAAGAATACAGCCACTGCAGATCCCTTTGGAGGGGTAGGCAGAGGGGTAGAATCCCCCCAAATTCATGTTCATTTTATCATTTTTTGTTCATATTCATTAAAGGTCTTCATCATGATCCCTGCATTGTTTCAGGTGCCATCTCGCTCACATCAAAAGAGCAGTGGCAGAAAAACAATAACGTGGCTCCAGCGTAAATGGAGTTTCTATAATAGAATTTGCAGCAACTCTGCAGTTCAGGGTGAGAAGGTTCTAGGCCCATTTTCCATATTTTATCTCGATGTACATGGAAGATGAGCCTGGCATGTTCATGCCTGCTAGGCGCCATATAACCTTTTCATGTGTTGGTGCGCCTTAAAACCCCAATTCAATTCAATTCTCTTTGGTTAAAATATATAATCGCGGTTTATTTTAACTGCGTCCACTGAAGAGTGATAAAAATATGACAGTTTTATTTTTAACTGCGTCCACTGAAGCGTGATAAAAATATTACAGTATTATTTTTTAATAGTTTATTATGCGGCAGTATGCGCCCGCATCCCCAATGCAATATAAGGAAGTAAACACAGTTTTCGGAGAAATCCCTTTCGTTTTTGTACCACTTATTTACTTTTTGGTTGTTGTTTCTGACAACGTCTGACAATAAGTGACATCGCTTAAGTAATTTCCAGTGTAAAAACATTTTTTAAATGAGAATGACGGAAACTGGGCTTGGACGGTAACTGGCCTCTATCGAGTATGGCTTCAACAAATTTTATTTTATTGCCAATGTATAAGTGTTACGTTTTCAAAGTGGTTCAGAATACTATTCATTATTGTCCATGTATACTAACTACTTTATTCAACGTTTTGATATGTAATTGTATTATAATTATTATATTTAAAAAACAGTGTATTCTGTATACCATTATAGTTACCGCATTCCTCGGCCTATAGCGCACACTTTTTTACCCTAGATTCTGTGGCTGAAGTTGGGGTGCGCGGTTTAAGCAACAAGTGATGTTTTACTCTCTTTTTTCAGCCAAGACGAGAAGTTTTGTGGGTTTCAAAAAGTCGCAAGACCGGCCGTTTACTAGAGAGATTGAATCGAACAAAAGTTGGCGTGTGTGTGTATAAGCGTTTATTTATCCTCGCTGTATTGCACGAAGCATTTTAGCGAGCAGACCTCGGTTTAAAGTCTCATCCGAAGGACTGGTAAGGTAGGAAATACTTTTATGAAATATTTCGTTAATTAACCCAAATTCGGTCCTGGCTGGGATTGAACGCACGATCCCTGGGTTACTAAGCCGCGATGCTAAAAAATGCGTTGTATGCAATATGCTTATTATCAATAAAAATAATAAAATCAAACTTTACCATGTTTTATGTTGATTATTGTTGAGAAAATACCATTGAAATGTTGAAAAATATCATTGTTTACATCAATCGGCAAAGTGAAATGATAACGAGGCTGTGGTTTCCGTTTTAAGTAGACGGGTTTACCGTGAATAGAATAGAATAGAATATTATGTTTTCTTCCTAACGACGACTACCGGGTACATTTACCGCACATATTTATTTGTTAAAGTCTGAATTTTGACAACGTAAAATCTTGATTATTCATAAAGGGTTTAATTGACTGGGAAAATGTGTGAAGTGTTTGGTTTTTGCTAATCTGACCGCAAACAACGATGACTATGGTGATTATTAAACAAACATGTAACAATACATGTACGCAGAAAAATGTCAATTCCTTAATTGTCCTTGATTACTTCAGAAGTTTGAGTAGGTGCTGACACAATGTGTTAGGAAAATGCGTTTAATAGGTGATGCCACAAGACAATGCATCTCATTTTGAGAAACCTCTCAAACTGTCAACACCTTCAAATTGACAAGCAAGAGTTAAAAACCTGGAAACAACACCAGACATACAATGCCAGATTAATAAATTTAATATGATCGTATAAAAGTTGAACTCGGGCGTGGGGATTTTTATTTTATTGAAACTTGAGTAAACAACAAAAGTACACTCAACAGTACAAGTTTATTTACACTTGAGTAAAAAAACACAGTCTAACATGCAGCTTGTTTTAGCCAATTAAAATTTGTTTTACATTTTCTCTTTGGTCAGTGATTCAAAATGGCGCTCTGCTGTCCTGAAATTGAAAACACATGTTTTTTATGCGCGGTTTACGCTACAATACATAACAAAAAGTTTTTTTCCAAGGATTTCAGGCCCAAAGTCGGGGTGCGCGTTATATGCGCATGCGCGCTACAGGCCGACAAATACGGTACTTTTTGAATGCTCTGCCAAATATGAATAACATGAATACAGTATATTTCATTAGGCACACTCAAAGCGTTAAGCAGTATCTATGCCTTTTGGTATATACAAAGTTCTCTATGACCTTAATATGTTATGCATTCTTTAATGGATACAGTCTTGGAAATTCATGAAAACCTCCCAACCTATTCATTAAGTTGTGCCTACTTTGTGATTTAGAAAACTTTTATCTGTCCACGCAAACAATTCATTTTTTAGCTCTACTGGCCGAAGGCCAGCAGAGCTTATGGGATGGCGAGTTGTCCGTCGTCCGTCGTCCGTCCGTCCGTCCGTCGTCCGTCCGTCGTCCGTCTGTTAACTTTTGCCTTGTGAACACTCTAGGGCCTTCATTATTAATCAAATCTTTACGAAACTTTGCCAGTGTCTTTATATCAATGAAAGCTCGGACAAGTTCGAAAACCAGCCGGATCCGATAAATTTCACCAGAGTTATGGCCCTTGTTTTGCTGAAATTGCCATATTAAGCCTTGTGAACACTCTAGCACCTTCATTTATTATTTGATCTTTACCAAACTTGCACATATTGTTAATATTAATGAAAGCTCGGACAAGTTTGAAAACAAGCCAAATCGGATCAGTAACACCAGAGTTATGGCCCTTGTTTTTTCTGAAAATTGCTATCTTCTGCCTTGTGAATGCTCTAATACCTTTATTTATTATTTGATCGTTACCAAACTTGCCCAGATTGTTAATACCAATGACAGCTTGGACAAGTTCGGAAATCAGTTTAATTGGGTCAGTAACACTAGAGTTATGGCCCTTGTTTTTTCTGAAAAATGCCATATTTTGCCTTGTGAACACTCTAGCGCATTCATTTATTATTTGATCATTACCAAACTTGCACAGATTGTTAATATCAATGAAAGCTCAAATAAGTTCGAAAACAAGCTAAATCGGATCAGTAACACCGGAGTTGTGGCCCTTGTTGTTTTCTGAAAAATGCTATTTTCTGCCTTGTGAACACTCTAGAGCCTTCAATATTAATCGGACCTTTACTTAACTTTGCCAGTGCCTTTATATCAATGAAAGCTCGGACAAGTTTGAAAACCGGCAAGATCGAAATAATTTCACCGGAGTTATGGCCCTTGTTTTGCTGAAAAATGCCATATTAAGCCTTGTGCACACTCTAGCACCTTCATTTATTATTTGATCTTTACCACACTTGCATAGATTGTTAATATCAATGAAAGCTCGGACAAGTTCGAAAACCAGCTAGGTCGGACCATTAACAGCAGAGTTATTGCCCTTGATTTAGTTAAAAATGCTATATTTTGCCTCATTAAGACAATAGGGCCTTCTTCTTTCATCCAATCTTTACCAAACTTTACCAGATTGTTTAAATAAATGAAAGCTCGGACAACTTCTACGACCAGCTAGATCGGACCATTAACAGTGGAGTTATGGCCCTTGATTTAGTTAAAAATGCTATATTTTGACTCGTTAAGACGATGGGGCCTTTATCTTTCATTTGATCTTTACCAAACTTTACCAGATTGTTTATTTAATAAATGAAAGCTCGGACATTTTCGAAGACCAGCCAGATCGGACCAGTAATAGCGGAGTTATGGCCCTTGATTTTGTTAAAAATGCTATTGCCTCTTTAATTCGATAAGGCCTTCATCTTTCATCTGATCTTTACAAAACTTTACCTGATTGTTTATATCAATGGCAGCTCAAACAGTTTCGAAAACCAGCCAGATCGGACCAGTAACAGATGAGTTATGGCCCTTGATTTAGTTAAAAATGCTAGATTTTGCCTCGTTAAGATGATAGGGCCTTCATTTTTCATGCGATCTTTATGAAACTTTACGAGATTGTTCATATCAATGAAAGCTCGGTCAAGTTTGAAAACTAGCCAGATCGGACCAGTAACAGTGGAGTTATGGCCCTTGATTTAGTTAAAAATCCTATATTTTCATCCGATCTTTAAGAAACTTTACCAGATTGTTAATCCAGATTGGACCATTTACATCGGAGTCATGGCCCTTGATTTTCTGAAATATGCTATATCTTGGCCTCATTAAGACGAAAGGGCCTTCATTTGGCCGGATTCCATTGAAACTTTGCAGGGATGATCAGTACCAAGCCTAGTTGTACATAGTCACCGTGTTCCAGTTGAATGATTTTGACCGAGTTATAGCCCTTTAAAGGTTTTAATACACAAACTTTGTTCTGACTAGTTCTACTGAACCCCTGGCCGGATTAAACGAAACGTTTTAGGGGTGATCGATTCTATATGTAGTTGTGCACATCATCGCCGTGTTCCGGTTGAATGATTTTTGGTGGAGTTCGGGCCCTTTAAAGATTTTAATACACAAACTTTGTTCTGACTAGTTCTCCTGAACCTCTGGCCGGATTTAAACGAAGCTTTTTAGGGATGATCAATTCCATGTCTAGTTGTGCAAATCATTGGCGTATTCCGGTTAAATGATTTTTTTGGCAGAATTATGACCCTTTAAAGGTTTTAATACACAAACTTTGTCTGATCTACTTCTCCTGAACCTCTCGCCAGACTTCAATGAAACTTTGCAGGGATGATCAGCACCAAGCCTAGTTGTGCATGTCATTGTCACGTTCCGGTTTACAGATATTTGGCAGAGTTATGGTCCTTTTAAGGATTTTGATAACACAATTTTTTTTCCGCTAATTCTCCTGAACCCCTGGCTGGATATAGACAAAACTTGACAATGATGATCAGTATCAAGCCTAGTTGTGCATATCTTTGCCATATTTTGGTTGAATGATTATTGGCAGAGTTGTGACCCTTTAAATGTTTTAATACACAAACTTTGTCTAGATTAGTCTCTTCTGAACTCTTTGCCAGATTTCAGCGAATCTTGGCGAGAATGATCAGTACTAAGCCTAGTTGCACCTATCATTGCCATGTTCTTGTTGAATGATTTTTGAAAGACTTATAGCCCCTTATACATAAACTTTATCTTGAGCCAGTAGAGCGTCCACAGGCCCTCTTGGGCCTCTTGTTAGGTGTTTCATATTCATTTAAATGTGTCAATGTGGTTTGTAGGTTGCCAGTTAGAGAGTCATGGCAATGAAAAATCCAGCTCCAACATAAATGCAGAGTTTTACCAAAAAAACTGGCAGAGATTAGTCACGTTTACAATAGAATTTGCAGCAACTCTGCAGTTCTGCAGGTGAGAAGGTTCTAGGCCCATTCTGCATACTTTTATCTCCATGTAAATGGAGAATGGGCCTGGAATGTTTATTCCTGTTGGCACCATATAATCTCTTTGTGTGGACAGAAAGCATATTTCAGTACTGTTGGTGCTATAGAAATGCTGTTGTTTCTTTGAAGTGTAAAAGCCAAATATATTTCAACTATTGAATGCGCCATTATACATGTAATTGTAATACAAGTAATAGATATAATAAGTGTTTAAATAAACTGATGTACATGCTTTTTTGTGTTCTATTCTTTGTCAAAGTCAATATATGCGTTTTCATTTGTAATCTTTATATTAAATTGGTGGACTTGAAATTTGGTGCGAACCTGGTTTAAACCTCACTGGCACCAGTGGGGATGGTGACCTAAACCAGGCAGTCTCATGCATTATAATGTATCTGAGGGAAGGCTGCCACTTTTCTTTTAACCGTCCCGTCTCTGTAAATAACCTATAATGTATTGAAGAATGGTTCAACAACACTCATCTTCAACTACATTGCATAGTCAGTCTAATAATAAAACTTACAACAAACAAATAGGCATACAAGAATGTATAATTGAATACAAAACTAACAAAGAAAAAGATTCCTTGCAACAGAACAGTATAGTCCTGACTTGCTTTCTGTGTTGTAAGACACGTCTTGTTTCTCAGAGCATGAAATCTTTGTTTCTCCAAAATTTATCGATTTCATCACTGATATGACAAATATTTTTAAAGAACGTTGATATGGACACCTTAAAGCGTCCTCTTGTTCATTTGATCTTTAGATATGTGTACAGATTGTCCATATTGACAAGTTCGAAAACCAGCTATATCAAACCATTAACACCAGAGTTATCTATCCGATAAATAGTTATCCGTTGAATAACATAAAAACGCCTTATATAGCCTTGTGAACACTCTAGCATCTTTGTTTTACATTTGATCTTTACGAAACTTTGTCAGTGCCTTTATATCAATGAAAGCTCGGACAAATTAAAAAAACAGCCAGATTGAATTAGAAACACCAGAGTTATGTCCCTTGTTTTCCTGAGAAATGCTATGTTAAGCCTTGTGAACACTCTAGTCATTTTTCATTTGATCTTTACGAAACTTGTAGCAATTGTTGATATTGATGAAAGGTTGGACAAGCTGTTTTAGATAGTAGAGCGTCTATAGGCCCTCTTGAACCTCTTGTTATTTAAAAGTGTAATACAATATTAATGCATTTAAACAATTCTAAACTTATGATGTATCCTGTTGTACTCATATAAGATATAAACTTCGTCATACGTCTGTGTTTTAATATATATTCTGTATGAATCACACACTTGCATGCAATAATCAATACCATTAAAAAAAAATTAAACTGCTTAACCGGAACAGCAGGAAAGGGTTATGAAAACAAAATATAAGGTAATGTCAAGTTGTTTCATTTCATGAGCATAAACTTTCATCGAAAATAGGTATTGTGTCTGGATAACACTCTCATAGCTTGTTAAACTGTAATTATTATGTGAAGAAAATTTCCCAAGCATATACCAGTATTTATGACACTAATGGACAAAATGCATTAATTTGCTTCTGAAACGTGTTAAAAGTTGAAAGTATATTAGATGTGGTATAGATTATAACATAAAAGTTATGATGCAGGTCTTGTTCAAATTTAAGATGTAAACTGACAAAATGGTTATGTCAAAAACCGGATTTTAAGGTATGTTTCATATTAAACAATGTAAATTGTGGACGAACATGTAATTGTATTTCCTGATTTTGTCAGATTGCCTACGACCATCGCAATTCATACATGCACATGCAAATCGCAAATGCACACACACTATATAAACATTTTTAAACAAAAATATGTATTTCCTATGTAACATGTAACAAGTGAAGCAGACTGCTGTAATCAACATTTTTCGATATACATACCTTTTAAATATTTGGATAGGGTCAAATTACATCAGGTTAACTAATGCACACTGGGAGTTCAACTTGTAAGTGAGAAAGTGTCGATTCTTACGGATGGTGGGAGGTATACAGTACTTGTTCTATCAAGGAAAAGTGGGTGGTCTGCCTCCACCACAATAAATCTACCATCATATAAGGCCTAAAACGTGCTGAAATGACGTAAAACACCAATCAAATCAAATGCATCAATCATCCAATCAGATAGTATGCAGGTTACTAATATAAGTATATTTTGAACATCGATTTGGCTGATCGAGAAAATTTAGCTAAGTTTGCACTACCCACGCATCAATAATACGGAAGCCAATTAGGGCCACACCGATTCATTCTAATTTTTGTTTTAGCTCTACTGACCAAAGGCCAGGCGAGCTTATGCAATCACTTTTCATCCGTCGTTGGTCTGTCTGTCCGTCCGTCCGTCTGTTAGCAATTTTATAAAATCGACATCTCCTCTGAAACCGCTTGAAGGATTTTGATGAAACTTCGTCACAATGTTACTTGAGAGGGCCCCTCTCAGATTTATGTTTTTCACGGCCGCCAGTCATCCAAGATAGCCGCCATGGCTAAAACTAGGTCAGATTTAAGGAAATTTCAAACGACATCTCCTCTGAAACCACTTATTCCATTCTTGTGAAATAGCATATATATGTTCCTTGGGTTAGTCTCTATCACGTTTGTGTTTTTCGTTGTCGTCAAATAATCAAAATGGCCGCCACGGCGACCCAAATTTTACATAGAGTTATATAGGAAAAGGTTAAAAATTAATCTTCTCTGAAACCGCCTGAAAGATTTTGATGAAACTTAAACACAATGATGCCGAGTTGTCCGTCGTCCGTCCGTCGTCTGTCGTCCGTCGACCGTTGTCCGTCGTCGGCGTTAACTTTTGGCTCGTTAAGAGGATAGGGCCTTCATTTTTAATCCGATCTTTATCAAACTTTAACAGGTTGTTAATATCAATGAAAGCTCGGATGAGTTCGAAAATCAGGCAGATCGGACAAGTAACAGCGGAGTTATTGCCCTTGATTTAGTTAAAAATGCTATATTGCTATATTTTGCCTCGTTCGACGAGAGGGCCTTCATTTTTCATCCGATCTTTACCAAACTTTACCACATTGTTAATATTAATGACAGCTCGGACAAGTTCGAAAACCAGCCATATCGGACCAGTAACAGCAGAGTTATGGTCCTTGATTTACTTAAAAATGCTATATTGTTATATTTTGCCTCGTTAAGACGATAGGGCCTTCGTTTTTCATCCTATCTTTACCAAACTTTACCATATTGTTAATATCAATGAAAGCTCGGACAAGTTTGAAAACCAGCCATATCGGACTAGAACCATCGGAGTTATGGCCCTTGATTTAGTTAAAAATGCTATATTTTGCATCGTTAAGATGATAGAGGCTTCATTGTTCATCCGATCTTTACCAATCTTTATCAGATTGTTAATGTTGTTGAAAGCTCAAACAAGTTTGAAAACCAGCCATATCGGACCAGTAACAGCGGAGTTATGGCCCTTGATTTTGTTAAAAATGCTATATTTTGCCTCGTTAAGACGATAGGGGCTTCATTGTTCATCCGATCTTTACCAAACTTTATCAGATTGTTAATATCAATGAAAGCTCCGACAATTTCGAAAACCAGCCATATCGGACTAATAACAACGGAGTCATGACCCTTGATTTAGTTAAAAATGCTATATTTTGCCTTGTTAAGACGATAGGGGCTTCATTGTTCATCCTATCTTTACCAAATGTTATCAGATTGTTAATGTTTTGAAAGCTCGAACAAGTTCGAAAACCAGCCATATCGGACCAGTAACAGCGGAGTTATGGCCCTTGATTTAGTTAAAATATATTTTCCCTCGTTAAGACGATAGGGTCTTCATTGTTCATCCGATCTTTACCAAACTTTATCAGATTGTTAATATCAATGAAAGCTCGGACAAGTTCGAAAACCATTCATATCGGACTAGTAACAGCGGAGTTATGGCCCTTAATTTAGTTAAAAATGCTATATTTTGCCTCGTTAAGACGATAGGGGCTTCATTGTTCATCCGATCATTACCAAACTTTATCAGATTGTTAATATCAATGAAAGCTTGGACAAGTTCGAAAACCATCCATATCGGACCAGTAACAGCGGAGTTATGGCCCTTAATTTAGTTCAAAATGCTATATTTTGCCTCGTTAAGATGATAGGGCCATCATTTTTCATCCGATCTTTACTAAACTTTTAATGTCAATGAAACCTCAGTCAAGTTCGAGAAACAAGCCAGATCGGACCAGTAACAGCGGAGTTATGGCCCTTGATTTTGTTAAGAATGCTATAATTTGCCTCGTCATACGGTTATTTAATATTATCATACGATAGGGCCTTCATTTTGCATCTGATCTTTGCCAAACTTTACCAGATTTTATGACTTTCCTTTTTCTTTTCTTTTTAATTTTTAGCTGTACTGGCCATGGGTCAGCAGAGCTTATGGGATGGTGTGTTGTCCGTCTTCCGTCCGTCCGTCCGTCTGTTAACTTAATTTTTCATCCGATCTTTACCAAACTTTAACAGATTGTTAATATCAATGAAAGCTCGGACAAGTTCGAAAACCAGGCAGATCGAACCAGAAACAGCGTAGTTATAGCCTTTGACTTACTTAAAAATGCAATATGTTGCCTCTTTAAGACGATAGGGCCTTCATTTTTCATCCAATCTTTACCAAACTTTACCAGATTGTTAATATCAATGAAAGCTCGGACAAGTTCGAAAACCAGCCAGATCGAACCAGTAACAGCAGAGTTATGGCCTTTGACTTAGTTAAAAATGCTATATTTTGCATCGTTAAGACGATAGAGGCTTCATTGTTCATCCGATCTTTACCAATCTTTATCAGATTGTTAATGTTGTTGAAAGCTCAAACAAGTTTGAAAACCAGCCATATCGGACCAGTAACAGCAGAGTTATGGCCCTTGATTTTGTTAAAAATGCTATATTTTGCCTCGTTAAGACGATAGGGGCTTCATTGTTAATCCGATCTTTACCAAACTTTATCAGATTGTTAATATCAATGAAAGCTCCGACAATTTCGAAAACCAGCCATATCGGACTAGTAACAACGGAGTCATGGCCCTTGATTTAGTTAAAAATGCTATATTTTGCCTTGTTAAGATGATAGGGGCTTCATTGTTCATCCGATCTTTACCAAATGTTATCAGATTGTTAATGTTGTGAAAGCTCGAACAAGTTCGAAAACCAGCCATATCGGACCAGTAACAGCGGAGTTATGGCCCTTGATTTAGTTAAAATATATTTTCCCTCGTTAAGACGATGGGGTCTTCATTGTTCATCCGATCTTTACCAAACTTTATCAGATTGTTAATATCAATGAAAGCTCGGACAAGTTCGAAAACCATTCATATCGGACTAGTAACAGCGGAGTTATGGCCCTTAATTTAGTTAAAAATGCTATATTTTGACTCGTTAAGACGATAGGGGCTTCATTGTTCATCCGATCTTTACCAAACTTTATCAGATTGTTAATATCAATAAAAGCTTGGACAAGTTCGAAAACCATCCATATCGGACCAGTAACAGCGGAGTTAATGCCCTTAATTTAGTTCAAAATGCTATATTTTGCCTCGTTAAGATGATAGGGCCATCATTTTTCATCCGATCTTTACTAAACTTTTAATGTCAATGAAACCTCAGTCAAGTTCGAAAAACAAGCCAGATCGGACCAGTAACAGCGGAGTTATGTCCCTTGATTTTGTTAAGAATGCTATAATTTGCCTCGTCATACGGTTATTTAATATTATCATACGATAGCGCCTTCATTTTGCATCTGATCTTTGCCAAACTTTACCAGATTTTATGACTTTCCTTTTCCTTTTCTTTTTAATTTTTAGCTCTACTGGCCATGGGCCAGCAGAGCTTATGGGATGGTGTGTTGTCCGTCTTTCGTCCGTCCGTCCGTCCGTTAACTTAATTTTTCATCCGATCTTTACCAAACTTTAACAGATTGTTAATATCAATGAAAGCTCGGACAAGTTCGAAAAGCAGGCAGATCGAACCAGTAACAGCGGAGTTATGGCCTTTGACTTACTTAAAAATGCAATATGTTGCCTCTTTAAGACGATAGGGCCTTCATTTTTCATCCAATCTTTACCAAACTTTACCAGATTGTTAATATCAATGAAAGCTCGGACAAGTTCGAAAACCAGCCAGATCGAACCAGTAACAGCAGAGTTATGGCCTTTGACTTAGTTAAAAATGTTATATGTTGCCTCGTTAAGACGATATGGTCTTCATTTTTCGTTCGATCTTTACCAAACTTTACCAGATTGTTAATGTAAATGAAAGCTCGGACAAGTTCAAAAACCAGCCAGATCGGACCAATAACAGCGGAGTTATTGCTCTTGGTTTAGTTAAAAATGCTATATATTTTGCCTTGTTATGATGACAGGGCCTTCATTTTTCATCCGATCTTTACCAAACTGTACCAGATTGTTTCTATTAATGAAAGCTTGGATAAGTTTAAAAACCAGCCAGTTCGGACCAATAACAGCAGAGTTATGGCCCTTGATTTAAAAATTCTATATTTTGCCTCGTTAAGACGATAGAGCCTTAATTTTTCATCCGATCTTTACCAAACTTTACCATCTTGTTAATATCAATAAAAGCTCGGATAAGTTAAAAAACCAGCCAGATCGGACTAGTAACAGCGGAGTTATGGCCCTTGATTTAGTTAAAAAGGCTATATTTTGCCTCGTTAACACGATAGGGCCTTCAATTTTCATCCGATCTTTACCAACCATTGCCAGATTGTTAATATCAATGAAAGCTCGGACAAGTTCGAAAACCAGCCATATCGGACTAGAAACAGCGGAGTTATGGCCCTTGATTTTGTTAAAAATGCTATATTTTGCCTCGTTAAGACGATAGGGGCTTCTTTGTTAATCCGATCTTTACCAAACTTTATCAGATTGTTAATATCAATGAAAGCTCCGACAATTTCGAAAACCAGCCATATCGGACTAGTAACAACGGAGTCATGGCCCTTGATTTAGTTAAAAATGCTATATTTTGCCTTGTTAAGATGATAGGGGCTTCATTGTTCATCCGATCTTTACCAAATGTTATCAGATTGTTAATGTTGTGAAAGCTCGAACAAGTTCGAAAACCAGCCATATCGGACCAGTAACAGCGGAGTTATGGCCCTTGATTTAGTTAAAATATATTTTCCCTCGTTAAGACGATAGGGTCTTCATTGTTCATCCGATCTTTACCAAACTTTATCAGATTGTTAATATCAATGAAAGCTCGGACAAGTTCGAAAACCATTCATATCGGACTAGTAACAGCGGAGTTATGGCCCTTAATTTAGTTAAAAATGCTATATTTTGCCTCGTTAAGACGATAGGGGCTTCATTGTTCATCCGATCTTTACCAAACTTTATCAGATTGTTAATATCAATGAAAGCTTGGACAAGTTCGAAATCCATCCATATCGGACCAGTAACAGCGGAGTTAATGCCCTTAATTTAGTTCAAAATGCTATATTTTGCCTCGTTAAGATGATAGGGCCATCATTTTTCATCCGATCTTTACTAAACTTTTAATGTCAATGAAACCTCAGTCAAGTTCGAAAAACAAGCCAGATCGGACCAGTAACAGCGGAGTTATGGCCCTTGATTTTGTTAAGAATGCTATAATTTGCCTCGTCATACGGTTATTTAATATTATCATACGATAGGGCCTTCATTTTGCATCTGATCTTTGCCAAACTTTACCAGATTTTATGACTTTCCTTATTCTTTTCTTTTTAATTTTTAGCTCTACTGGCCATGGGCCAGCAGAGCTTATGGGATTGTGTGTTGTCCGTCTTCCGTCCGTCCGTCCGTCCGTTAACTTAATTTTTCATCCAATCTTTACCAAACTTTACCAGATTGTTAATATCAATGAAAGCTCGGACAAGTTCGAAAACCAGCCAGATCGAACCAGTAACAGCAGAGTTATGGCCTTTGACTTAGTTAAAAATGTTATATGTTGCCTCGTTAAGACGATATGGTCTTCATTTTTCATTCGATCTTTACCAAACTTTACCAGATTGTTAATGTAAATGAAAGCTCGGACAAGTTCAAAAACCAGCCAGATCGGACCAATAACAGCGGAGTTATTGCTCTTGGTTTAGTTAAAAATGCTATATATTTTGCCTTGTTATGATGATAGGGCCTTCATTTTTCATCCGATCTTTACCAAACTGTACCAGATTGTTTCTATTAATGAAAGCTTGGATAAGTTCAAAAACCAGCCGGTTCGGACCAATAACAGCAGAGTTATGGCCCTTGATTTAAAAATTCTATATTTTGCCTCGTTAAGACGATAGAGCCTTCATTTTTCATCTGATCTTTACCAAACTTTACCATCTTGTTAACATCAATGAAAGCTCGGATTAATTAAAAAACCAGCCAGATCGGACTAGTAGCAGCGGAGTTATGGCCCTTGATTTAGTTAAAAAGGCTATATTTTGCCTCGTTAAGACGATAGGGTCTTCATTTTTCATCCGATCTTTACCAACCATTACCAGATTGTTAATAATTAAAAAAGTTCGAAAACCCGTCAGATCGGACCAGCAACAGCGGAGTTGTGGCCCTTGATTTAGTTAAAAATGACGATAGGGCTTTCATTTTTCGTCCGATCTTTACCAATCTTTACCAGATTGTTAATATAAATGAAAGCTCGGACAAGTACGAAAACCAACCAGATCGGACCAGTAACAGCGGAGTTATGGCCCTTGATTTAGTTAAATATGTTATATTTTGCCTCGTTAATACTACGATAGGGCCTTCATTTTTCATCCGATCTTTACCAAACTTTACCAGATTGTTACTATCAATGAAAGCTCCAACAAATTTCAAAATCAGCCAGATTGGACCATTTACACCGGAGTTATGGCCCTTGATTTTCTGAAATATGCTATATTTTGGCCTCATTAAGAAGAAAGGGTCTTCATTTGGCCAGATTTCAGTGAAACTTTTCAAGGATGATCAGTACCAAGCCTAGTTGTACATATCGTCACCGTGTTCCAGTTGAATGATTTTGGCGGAGTTATGTCCCTTTAAAGGTTTTAATACACAAACTTTGTCTGGACTAGTTCTCCTGCCTGAACCCCTAGCTGGATTTTAAGGAAACTTGACAAGGATGATCAGTATCAGGTCTAGTTGTGCAAATCATTGCCCTGTTCCGGTTGAATGATTTTTGGCAGAGTTATGGCCCTTTAAAGGTTTTAATACACACTGTCTGGACTAGTTCTCATGAACGCCTCCCCACATTTCAACAAAACTTTACAGGGATGATCAGCAGCAAGTATAGTTGTGCATATCATCGTGGCATTCCGGTTAACAGATTTTTGGTGGAGTTATGGCACTTTATAAAGTTTTTTGATACACAAACATTTTTCGGGCTAGTTCTCCGGAATCCCTGACTGGATTTTAACGAAACTTGACAAGGAAGATCAGTATCAAGCCTAGTTGTGCATTTGCATATCATCGCCATATTCGTGTTGAATTATTTTTGGCAGAGTTATGGCCGTTTAAAGGTTTTAATAGCCAAACGTTGTCCAGATTAGTCTCTTCTGAACTCCTTGCTGGATTTCAACGAATTTTGATGGGGATGATCAGTACCAATCCTATTTGCACCTGTCATTGCCGTGTTGTGGTTGAATGACTTTTGGCAGAGTTATGACCCCTTAAAGGTTTTAATACACTAACTTTGTAGAGACTAGTTCTCCTGAACCTCTGGCTGGATTTCAACGAAACTTGTCAGTGACAATCAGTACCAAGCCTATGTGCGTATATCATCACCATGTTCTGGTTGAACGATATTTGAAAGAGTTATGGCCCCTTATACATAAACTTTATCTAGAGCCAGTAGAGCATCCACAGGCCCTCTTGGGCCTCTTGTTTTCTTTTTGATTTTTTTAATATATTTTTTTTTTTTGATTCATATTTTTGTTTTGATTATTGATTTTTTTTTAATTTTTTTTTTTTAGCTCGATGTTAGACCAGTCGAACCAGTAACAGAGGAGTTATGGCTCTTGATATAGTTAAAAATGCTATATTTTGCCTCGTTAATACGGTAGGGCCTTCATTTTTCATCTGATCTTTACCAAACTTTACCAGATTCTTTAGTTATGGCCCTTGATTTAGTCAAAAAGCTGTGTTTTGCCCGAAACTTTCAAAAAAAGTAAATGGCAGTCACTCGCTTCATTGATGTTATAAGAGTTATGTTAGCCAATAGAGCGTCCACAGGCCCTCTTGAGCCTTTTGTTTTCCCAAAACATTCCAAAAAACATAAATGGCAGTCACTCGCTTCATTGATGTTATAGGAGCCATGTTAGCCAGTAGAGCGTTCACAGGCCCACTTCGGCCTCTTGTTTAATCTAGTATCCGTAAACCATAGACTAGATTTCTGTCTGTGCATCTCTGGAACTTAGCTGTAGGGTAACTTCTACTTAATCTAGTATCGGATACTAGATTAAGTAGAAGATACCCTACAGCTAAGTTCCAGAGACTGAGATGCACAGACAGAAATCTAGTCTATGGTTTAAGATGTAAGCGTTGTTGTGTAACGGTGTATATTGGTGAGACTGAAAGGTCACTACGGGAGAGGATAGAAGAACACCTTAGAGATGTACGCCATCAGACCGACATACCCATAATGAAACATTTTTAGGGTCATAAAGACATAGACGTGGGAGTAACGGTATTACAGCGTGTTTCAGTGAAGGTCGAACATACAGACACATGATAGAAGATATATGGATAAAAAAAATAGAGACAAAAAATTTCCCGGAGGCTGCAACTATTAACTGACAGGAATTAGTGAAAAACACAATTTAATTTTATATAACAATGAAATGAATTTATAGAGTACTCTTTAAATAATACCGAGTCGAGAGACAATTTTAAATTGAATGCATTACTTCTATGAATATTTAGTGTACAGTGTTCATGAAATCGGTATGTGCTGAAGTAGAAGGACTGTTACGGGAAACGACGTCACGTCATTTGCCTAACGTCATACAGGAAATGACGTGACGTCGTTATGGTATATTTTGTAGCTCAACTGGCCAAAGGCCAGCAGAGCTTATGGGATGCCGAGTTGTCCGTCGTCCGTCCGTCGTCCGTCGTATGTTGTTAACTTTTGTCTCGTTAGGACGATAGGGCCTTCATTTTTCATCTGATCTTTACCAAACTAAAACAGGTTGTTAATATTAATGAAAGCTCAAATGAGTTCGAAAACCAGCCAGATCGGACAAGTAACAGCGGAGTTATTGCTAAATTTTGCCTCGTTATGACGATAGGGCCTTCATTATTCATCCTATCTTTACCAAACTTTACCACATTGTTAATATCAATAAAAGCTCGGACAAGTTCGAAAACCAGCCAGATCGGACCAGTAACAGCGGAGTTATGGTCCTTGATTTAGTTAAAAATGCTATATTGCTATATTTTGCCTCGTTAAGACGATAGGGCCTTCGTTTTTCATCCTATCTTTACCAAACTCTACCACATTGTTAATATCAATAAAAGCTCGGACAAGTTCAAAAACCAGCCAGATCGGACCAGTAACAGCGGAGTTATGGTCCTTGATTTAGTTAAAAATGCTATATTGCTATATTTTGCCTCGTTAAGACGATAGGGCCTTCGTTTTTCATTCTATCTTTACCAAACTCTACCACATTGTTAATATCAATAAAATCTCGGACAAGTTCGAAAACCAGCCAGATCGGACAAGTAACAGCGGAGTTATGGTCCTTGATTTAGTTAAAAATGCTATATTGCTATATTTTGCCTCGTTAAGACGATAGGGCCTTCGTTTTTCATCCTATCTTTACCAAACTCTACCACATTGTTAATATCAATAAAAGCTCGGATAAGTTCAAAAACCAGCCATATCGGAATAGTATCAGCGGAGTTGTGGCCCTTGATTTCATTATAAATACTATATTTTGCAACGTCAAGACGATAGGGGCTTCATTGTTCATCTGATTTTTACCAATCTTTATTAGATTGTTAACGTCGTTGAAAGCTCGAACAAGTTTGAAAGACAGCCATATCGGACCAGTAACAGCGAAGTTATGGCCCTTGATTTAGTTAAAATGCTATATTTTGCCTCGTTAAGACGATAGGGGCTTCATTGTTCATCTGATCTTTACCAAACTTGATCAGATTGTTAATATCAATGAAAGCTTGGACAAGTTCGAAAACCAGCCATATCGGACCAGTAACATTGGAGTTATGGCCCTTGATTTACTTCAAAATGATATATTTTGCCTCTTTAAGACAATAGGGCCTTCATTTTTCATCCGATCTTTACCAAACTTCATTAGATTGTTAATGTCTATGAAACCTTGGTCAAGTTAGAAAACCAACCAGATCGGACCAGTAACAGCGGAGTTATGGCCCTTGATTTTGTTAAAAATGCTATATTTTGCCTCGTCAGGGTCTTCATTTTGCATCTGATCTTTGCCAAACTTTACCAGATTTTATGACTGTCTTTTTTATATTATTATTAATTTTATTTTATTTTAAAATTATTCCTTTTTTTCATTTTTTTTTTTTTTTTAGCTCTATGTTGGACCAGTCGAACCAGTAACAGAGGAGTTATGGCTCTTGATTTAGTTAAAAATGCTATATTTTGCCTCGTTAATACAGTATGGCCTTCATTTTTCATCTGATCTTTACCAAACATTACTAGATTCTTTAGTTATGGCCCTTGATTTAGTTAAAAAGCTGGTTTTGCCCGAAACTTTCAAAAAAACTTTAATGGCAGTCACTCGCTTCATTGATGTTATAAGAGCCGTGTTAGCAAGTAGAGCGTCCACAGGCCCTCTTGGGACTCTTGTTATTTATTATCAGCTTATGGGTGACCTCTACCAAGTTGTTTTCAAATGGTGACTCTGGGGTCAAATTTGGCCAACCTCATAGTTTTACATAGACTTGCGTATATGGAAAAGCTTCAAAAAATTCTCTGAAACTATAAGAGCCAAAGGTTTAATATTTTGTATTTACACTCGGCTTATGGTCCTCTACCAAGTTTGGTTGAATGGTGACCATGGGGTCAAATGTGGCCCCACCCCAGGAATTTTTGATGGAGTTATGGCCCTTTAAAGGTTTTACTAAAACTTTGTCCGGACTAGTTCTCCTAAACCCCTTGCCAGATTTCAACGAAACATTGCAGGGATGATCAGTGCCAAACCTAGTTGTGCATATCATCACCGTGTTCCGGTTAAAAGTGTTTTGGTGGAGTTATGGTCCTTTAAAGGTTTTACTACACAAACTTTGTCCGGACTAGTTCTCCTGAACCCAAAGGCCAGATTTCAGAGAAACGTTGCAGGGATGATCAGTACCAAGCCTAGTTGTGCATATCGTCGCCATGTTCCGGTTGAAAGATTTTTGACAGAGTTATTGCCCTTTAAAGGTTTTAATACACAAACTTTGTCCGGACTAGTTCTGGTGAACGCCTGGACTAGTTCTGGTGAACCCCTGACCGGACGAAACTTGGCATGGATGTTCTATATCAAGCTTAGTTGTGCATATCGTCATCGTCATCCTGTTGAATGATTTTGGTGGAGTTATAGCCCTTTAAAGGTTTAAATACACAAGCTTTGTCCCGACTACTTCTCCAGATCCCCGGTAAGAGTTGTTTTAGCAAGTAGAGCGTCCACAGGCCCTCTTGGGCCTCTTGTTCACTCCATAATCAAAACTTCATGTGACTTTCACTTTAACACTTTTCATGGATTGGTATTACACCTAACATCAGTTTACACCTGATAATATGTTGTGTCTCTGCATTAATGGTTTTTTGATTCTGCAATTATTTTTTTACTGAATTATGTTTTAATTAGAATTTCTTTCACATTAAGAAATTAACAGATATTTTAGACATTTATTATTCTTGATTTTGCCCATGATCGGCTAGAGCAAAAAAACGTGGGTATTCATCACCTTTAGTGATAGTTCTAGTTTTACAATACTGAAATAGTTCTAGTTTTACAAAACTGAAATAGTTCTAGTTTTACAATACTCAATACTGAAATTATTTTCTACATGTAGATCACTTCAAAGGGTGCATATACCTCCTGATGATATTTCTATAATAATCGTTATGTAACGTATCAATTAAAGGGTGCATATACCTCCTGATGATATTTCTATAATAGTCGTTATGTAACGTATCAAAAGGTGCATATACCTCATAATCGTTATGTAACGTATCAAAGGCACCATATACCTCCTGATGATATTTCTATAATAATCGTTATGTAACGTAACAAACGGTGCATACACCTCCTGATGACATTTCTATAATAATCGTTATGTAACTTACCGGAAGCGATTTCCTCTTTGACTTTGATAAATATTGTTTGTATGTAAATGATTGTATTCTTTTGTATTAAACCAGTTTTGTTCAACAAGTGTGACTGCTATTTTTTAATTTTTTTTATTTATTTTTTTTCAAATCATTCAGAACATATTCATTATAACTACTACTATAACTATAAAATGCATCGTTCATTAAAGTAGATAATATTGACTACATCTATTGTACCAGTAGTTATTATACCAATATACTCTTTTGTATAATTATTATTTAACATGTTGTTTTGTTATAATGTTAAAGAAATTTTGTAGCACTACAAAATTGCATATAAACAATCTATCAGGCGCCCAAGGTCACATGCGCCGATTAATAGAAAATGTTTGTTCACGGGTTCCAAAAACGCCCGCGATTGACGATGCGCAAAAACAAGCACGAGAGTTGGTAACTCTTAATTCGACTTTCCATCTTCTAGCCTGGCTGGCTAAAACCGTTTAGATATACCTCGTCGTCTGTAGGCTCAGAAACGATGTACTTATGATGTAAAATGTTGGCTGTTGTTGGCGGCATAGCCACCTTAAGCCAAAGAAACAAAAATATTGATTTTTTTCTCTTGGCATGTACATGTTAAGTAGTTTAAGGTACAACCTAACATATAACATAATATTTAAATTGAGTATAAATAAGCGGGTAAGTTTGAACAGTATTCATCTTAGATAGTACCTCATACAATAGATTAACCGTAGAAAAGTAGAAAGATAGATTTGAGATGCAATTTGACCTGAGTACATGACAATTTAGTTGTCACACTATCTACCGCAGTAAATATGTGTATGAATGATTGTTCCCGCAAAAAAGGGGTTTTGTTAAACCGATGTACAAAAAAGTTTCAATATTTCTGAAAATAAATATCTAGAAAAAATAAATCAAAACATAGTGTTCTACTTCTCAAGGGGGCGTCCGTGGCCGAGTGGTTAGAGTCTCTGACTTGAAATCACTGGCCCCTTACCGCTGTAGGTTCGATCCCTGAGGGGCCTAGGAATCTTTATGTGAGGAAACTATTCAGCTGGCTTTCGGAACGTCGGTGGTTCTACCCAGGTGCCCGCCCGTGCACGAAAATTGCCCGGTCTTCCTCCACCAATGGAAGCTGGAAAGTCGCCATATGACCTTAGCTGTTTGAGTGACTATAAAATCCAGTTCAATCAATCTACTTCTCAAAGGAGTAAATTGGTGTCCCTAGACTATCAAATGTAATTTTAATTTGCATACCTATTTTTTTACATACATGTAGCAAATAATTATCTCTGGTTACCTGTTCTACCAATATTGAGATACCGACTCCAGATGGCTTCAAATATTTTTTTTTTATTTTTTTTTTTTTATATGTTATCCATTTTTCAACTTTATATTAAGAAATTATGTGTTTTATAAAAACGTTTAAAGGGAATGTAACGCCACAGCCAAACCATCTTTATTATTGAGAGTTCTGCAATACTTGAATAAGGGTGAAATAATTATCAAAATCGGATGATAAACAAAGAAGATATGATCATTTGAAGATTCTGTTAAAACGGATATGGAAGCGGCCATTTTGAGAGCTATGACATCACGGTTCTAAATGACCATATATGGAATATTTATAAATATGAAAATTTACTGATTTATAGGGAAAAAATGACAGCAACTGTATGAAAAATATGTAATACTTAATGGCAATAATGATTTATATCACCAGTAAAAAAAATTCATTCATTTGCAGTGATTTTCTTCGTTTTAAATGATATTTATCAATATTCCATATATGGTAATATGGAACTATGACGTCATAGTTCTAAAAATGGCGGCTCCCATATTTGTTTTAGAACAACCTTTAAATTGTCATATCTTTTTCGTTTATCATCCGATTTTTATAATTCTTTCACCTTTTTCCAAGTTTTTCAGAACTCTCAGTAGTAGAGTTTGTTTGGCTGTGGCGCTACATTCCCTTTAACATAAGTGACTGCTATTTTATCTTTCTCTCTATGATTTGACCTTTCATGCGAGGACATAATTATATTAAATTGAAATTAAAGGGACACACGGCAATCTTGATTTTTTAAAAACTCACGGCATCCGTTAGTTTTTCTTTTAACTTGCATTTGGTCATGTGTGTCTTTTACAGATCATACAATCTGTTAATGAGAAGTACCTTCCAAAATGAATAGTGAATGGTCAAATTGAGCAGGGTCTCTACATATATATATTTTTTAAGGCCCGTTTTATGAGAAGCACTTTATTTCAAAACCAGTAAGCCATAGTCCCATGTGATCATACAACTAATACATATACATTTTTTTTAACAGACGTGGCAAGATTCGTATATACATGTATAATACATACCAGATGCAGAGGATATACAAAGTTACACTGTTTACTTCTTACTTGAGAACGAAGAACAAACAAACAAACAATCAGCCTTAAAAAATACAAAACAAAACAACAACAAAATAGTAAAAATTGCGACACATGAACATGTCTCAATTTGCAATTCAGAATTCACGGAGAATGTGACTAAACATGTAGAGATATGAATGTGTTGGTTGTTGTATAATAGATAACCATATTCTTGCTATGCACATATAAGCACATAAACCTCCAATTCAAACAGGATCAAGATTTTCAAACGTGGCTAACCACCACACCACACACAATTACATATAGGAATAAGTAAAAAGAAAACTAGTAAAATCACACAATTATACATGACTATATGGCAAAGTTACACACAATACTACAAATGAATCATGGAATTACAAATAATTGAAACATGGAATTTCAAATAAAATAAATCCGATCAATTCATTGCTAAAGTTTTCTTATTTCAAATGATTTAAAAATATACACACTCAGGTTGTTAATTTCCTTTTCGCTGTAAAAAAGTTTTTAATTTGAACATGCTCGGTCGCTTCCAAAAATACTTTTTAATACCGGTATATATTTTTCGAATATCTTTCAAATGATCGCATTCTAAAATTAAATAAATGAAATTCGTCTTCAGTCTTGTTGCAGTGGATACTTACTCTATCTTCTAATGGTATACGTCTAGGTCTATGCCACCTACCAGTCCCTACAGCAAGACTGTGAGATGAGACAATTAATCTGGCCATCACTATTCTAAATTTGGGTATGTCTATGCAATTAAGAAATAATTGATAATTAATACTAACAATTTCTTTAAAAAATATTGCTCTCGTTGAAATTTCTAAACGTTCATGCCAATACTGTATATTATTATCATGAAGTAGTTGTTTAAATATACCTAAGAAAATATCCACATCTCCAACACTCGGGTTAAGCCACACGTAGTAAAAGCCCATTGACGATAATAAATTACGAACTAAGGTTACCCATGATACTTTGTTTGGGTAAATATCAGCATCTGTTTTCAGCACATTATACATTAGTTTGCAATATTTGTTTTCACTACTATTTAAAATCGTTAACCAATTTTTAATGATTCTATACAATCTATTATTTATAAGGCTAAATCTACCTAGGATACCAATATACTTTTGAAATAAAGTGTATGGATTCTTTCAATATTGTTTGCAATGTGAAATCTCCACACTTCACAAGAATAATTTAAAATAGGCAATATAAGCTTATCAAATAGTTCCAGTCTATGAGTTACTGAAATATCTGTACATTTTAAAAGATACTTATTTAGTTTGAATATTGCTTTTTTGTGCTTTACCAGCTAACGTAAATTGCGTTTCACTGAAAGAACGCCTTGGGTAAAAACAGTTCCAAGGTAGGTAAGCGAGTTAACTATTTCAATTTGTACGCCATCGAAAAGATATTATCAGTTGTACTCATACCATTGCGAAAGCCTGCCTGAGCTTCAATATATACATTTTAACTTTCAGCCCAATAATTTAAGCGATTATTTAATAGTCTCGTAAATAATTTACCTAGCGTAAAAAGAATACCTCTATAATTACCTGTGTCATTAATTGAACCTTTCTTATGCAGTGGAATAACATATCCTTCTGACCACGACTCAGGAAAAATACCTGTGTACAATATAGTGTTAAATAATGTTTATAAATACGGTAATAGTTGTTGGACACCGTGCACAAAATATTCATTTAAACGATAATCCGGACCAGCACTTTTTTTACCATTTTTAAGCTGTCTAATAGCTTTTAATATTTCTCCATTACTTAAGCTACATCAAGTTCACTGAACATAACTTGGAACTCGCCATTTACAAAACGTTCTTTAAAATACAAGACATCTTCATCAGGTTAGAAAAATGGATCATCGGGATTATTGACAGATTTAAAATATTGTTCAAAAGCAGACAACATTATATTTGAACATTTTATTTACGATGCTTCTCTCAACATTTTCCAATATAGTTTCGCATTCTTATGCCTGTATGTTTCCAAATTTTTTGTTTGATCATTTTTATAATCCCGCTTACATTTTTTTTTATATTGATATATTTAGTTGTTTATTGATATATATAATCAGTCCTGATTTCCCTATGAGAGAGTGAATATATTACAAATCACTGTGGGCCCATCAAGAGGCAATCAATTTAAATGGGCAGTCTGTAGCCTTTGGTTATTGTTAGATTTCTCTCCTTGTCACTCAGGATATTCTCTAATTGCTTAATTTTATTGTTTACGGTAATTGTCTGATTTTTGGTGTAGAGCCTCGTTGGGGTCATCCAATCAGGTTTCTTTCTGTGGTATTGTCCCTCTGAGTTTATGGAGGCACACCAAAGAGACTGGAATGTGATTGGATGTTGTAGAAACTTAAAGACATTGTACATTTCCCAGGCAATGTTCTCTTGTAATCGCTCATAAACCAGAATATGTATTGGACGTGTAAATGTAGTCAGCCAGTACGTGGAATGATCATACCACATATTCACATATTTATAGACAAACTGTCCCCAATCTGAAATTTAAAAAATCATCATTAATGCACTAATTCTATCAAATCATGGCCGTAAATCCTTACAAAAGAGATGAACGTGTCGTAGGACATCATTTTCAATCCTTCGTTTGATGTAGCAACACCAAGAAGCAACTACTGCCCTAATCATGGAAAAATACCAGTCTGCATACATTTCCACTAGGCCATAGAGCCAACTGATAATCAATGGTGGGGTGGTGTCTTCCTTGCAATAACAAACAAACTTTTGCCAAGTGAAGATCCGGCTCTACAAAATGATGCTGAAACCATATGGGCCAAAATTGAAATCCTAGGATACAAAATGTCCTACAATTAAGAGGTGACAAGACATAAGATGTGTTTCTCACAACCCACCCATCACTTGTACATTCAACTAAACCTCTCCCTGGTCTAGAAGTATTAAATAGATATTATCCAAGGGATACCAACTCGGCCAATACATTACATTAAAATGTACAAAAAAAGCAAAACATATCTAAATCCTTTCATAAGAACTATTAAAGACATCACAGACAATCCAGAAAAAACAATGGACTTACTTCAAAAACGAATTAGGAGACTAACGCTGGCTCGCAAACACCAAACATCTTCTTAGAAAAATAAACAAAGTACACGAGCAAATCATAAGAAACGCAAGAGCAAAATGTACTAAACACCCACAACTATCACTAAAATCACTAAAATCAGAAATCAGAAAGCAACTTAGAACATCATATTGGTCATATGATAAAAGTATAATTACAACTGATGAAGAAGCAAACAACAACAACAATCTACAGTTCCATTAAACATAACAAAACAGAAAATACAGGAATATCCCCACTTAAAAAATGGCCTCAACATCACACATTCGCACGATTTAACAAATATTTTAGATAGACACTTTTTAGTAAGTATTCATCCCACCCAAACCTCTAAAACTTAGCAATCTTGCTGACAAACTAAAACAACTTATCTTAAGTAATGACCCAAAAATACAAAAATAAAAATCTCTGTCCAAAGGGTAATTAACTTTCGTAATGTAAACCCAAACAAAGCATCAGGCCATGACCAATCACACCAAGAATACTTAAAGAACAACAATGATTAACACATCATTTAAGACAGGACAAGTCCCCAAAGAAAGGGAAAAAATCCATGTAGCTCTAGAGTACAACTAGAAGGGTGTTCCACGGAACACTTGTGTGCCGTTTCAGTATGTACTTATATTTCAATAAGTACAATTTACTAGATAAAGTTTGAAGACAGAGTGTGCAATCCGTCATGAATAATGGAGAAGTTTTTAGATCACTTGAGCCGAAGGGTCAAGGTGATATATTGGGATCAATTTTCGTCCGTCGTTCGTTAACTTTTACTTCAAATGACTTTTCAGAAACTGCTTGGCCAAATTTGACAAATACACATGGATTGAAGTCGATGCTTTTCAAAATTGTACAAATTAGGTCAATGCGACACATTCAAGATGGCCGCCATTACCATATATGGTCAAAACCTTAAACAATCTCAAAAACTGCTGGACAGATTCGACAGTTTTTTTTTTTAAATGATCGCCAACGCCTAGATTATTAAGTTTGTTCAAATAAAGTCCCCTTGGTCAAAAGTGGTCGTGCCCTGGGGGTCCAAATTTGTATATGTAGATTTTGCATGTTTTTCATAGACTTACATATAGGGAAAAACTTAAACAATATTCGCTGAAACCACAAGACACAGAGCTCTCATGTATTACATTTAGCATCAGCTTATGGTACTCTACCAAGTTTGTTCAAATGGTGACCTTGGGGTCAAATTTGATCCCGCCCCGTGGGGTTACAGTTTTACATAGACTTATATAGGGAAACACTGAAAAAATCTTCTTCTCTGGAACTACAAGAGCCAGAGGTTTAATATTTTGCATTTTCTATATAAGCTTATGGTCCTTTTTGAATGTTCAAATGGTGACTCCAACATTTGTATATAGAGAGTGTGCATGTTGTTAGTAGAATTACACAAGGAAATACCTAAAACATCTTCAATGGACACTTTTTTCATCATTGCGAAGATCCACAGGTGATCGATTCAGGCCCATTTTGGCCCACTTGTCTTCAGTAACATCGCACAAAGAAATCATTTTCTCAAAAACATTCATGACATAATACTGTCAGACGTCAAACAATAAAAATGCCAGTAAAACCAAATGGAATTTATTCCGAGACAGATTAATTTAGCTTGAAATTTAGTGTTAAATGACAATGTAAATAACTGCATAACTGCATGTCATAAAAGTCAACCAATAACATGCAAGACAAGTTAGGTATCAAGATTCAATACTAAAAATAAAAAGAAAATAATGGTTCAGCAGTTTTATTCCAAATGGTTTGTGAATAATCCAATAGCATAAACATATGGAATTAATGGTGCGTTTTCATTGACCTTCAGTATAAATTGCTCATTTGGTAAATCATACAGATTGTCAGTTAGTAGGTCAGTAGTTTGAATCGCACTTAGGCCATACTGTGTTTTCAGTTAAACAGGTGTACATGTGTGATGTTGCTTCGCCGATCGCAGGTAAAAATAAAGTCTTTGTTATTTTAAGGATGCGTTTGAAAAATGGCCTAAGGGAAAGTTTTCTGATAATTTTATACATGCTATTCAGAGAGGTTTAATCACATATTTCTTAATAATACAGCATCTTTAAACCATAAAATTTGGCATGTAAATACACTCAACGTTATTCTATACAGATATATTAAAACAATTGTATAAGGTACTTATTTTTAGCTCGACTATTCGAAGAATAAGAGAGCTTATGTAATCACCCCGGCCTCGGCGTTGGCGTCGGCGTCGGCGTCCCACATCAAGGTTTGCGTGTAAGCTGTGTTTACAAGTCTATATCTCTTACATTTCTTATCCTAGCACAACCAAATTTGTTCATGGGCTTCCTTATAGCATTATCTTAAGGGCTGCATAAGCAATTTTGGTTCCTGTAACCCAAGGGCTCCCATGGAACCTAAATTATGATAGCCCATAAAATGTGTCCCATTTCATATCAAATTTTGCGTGTAAGCTGTGTTTACAAGACTATATCTCTTACAATTCTTACTCTAGCAGAACCAAATTTGGCCATTATCTTCCTTATAGCATTATCCGTAAGGGCTGCTTAAGTAATTTTGGTTCCTATAACCCCTGGGCTCCCATAGAACCCAAATTCTGATAGCCCTTAAAATATGTCTGTTTCACATCAAATTGTGCGTGTAAATTGTGTTTACAGGTCTATATCTCTTACATTTCTTGTCCTAGCTTAACCAAATTTTGGAATTGGTTTCCTTATAGCATGTTGTAAAGGGTTGGATAAGTAATTTTGTCTTCTGCAAATTCTGGGTTCCCATGGAACCCAAATTGTGATGGCCCATAAAATGTGCAATAAAGGCAGATCTAGGTTTGAATGTAAGCATGTATATATCTATAATTTTGGTTTGGGATTTGTTATAGCATTATGCATCTTATTACTTCACCCATATTGGGGCCTGGGCTCCCTCCTCCGCCCCCCCCCATCCCCACCCCCTGCCCCACACCCACTACCCTCCACAGTTTTTTTGTTTTTTTTACATATTTCTTTGTTGTTTTAGTCAATTCCTACACATATATGTTGCCCCTCCCCTCCCCCCTCTACCCCACACAACCCACTTCCGCCTATCACCCCCGCTCCCAACCACCCCACCCCTACTTGAAACTATATTTTTTTTTTTTACATATTTCTGTGTTGCTTTTGTCAATTCTTACACATACATGTTGTCCCCTTCCCGCCCCCACAACCCCCCCCCCCCGCCTCTCCCCCCCCCCACACACACACTTGAATATTTTTATTTATTTTTTACATATTTCTTTGTTGTTTTAGTCAATTCTTACACATATATGTTGTCCCCCTCTCCCGGCCCCCCGTTGAAACTATTTTTTTTTTTTTACATATTTCTGTGTTGCTTTTGTCAATTCTTACACATATGTGTTGTTCCCTTCCCGCCCCACAACCCCCCCCCCCCGCCTCTCCCCCTCCCCCCACACACTTGAATATTTTTATTTATTTTTTACATATTTCTTTGTTGTTTTAGTCAATTCTTACACATATATGTTCCGCCCCCCGCCCCCTTCCCATCCCCCCGTCTCCCCCCACCCCGCCTCTCACCCCCACCCCCCCCCACCCCCACACACACACTTGAAACTTTTTTTTTTTTTTTTTACATATTTCTCTGTTGTTTTAGTCAATTCTTACACATATATGTTGCCCTCTCCCCTACCCCTCCTCCTCCCACAACCCACTCCCCGCCTCTCACCGCCGCTCCCCTCCCCCACCCCACCCCCACTGGACATTTTTATTTTACATATGTGTTGTTTTAGTCAATTCTTACACATATATGTTGTCACCCCCCCCCCCCCCCCCCACCCACCCACCCACACACACACACACACACACACACACACACACCCTGCCCCAACCCACTCTCGCCTCTCATTCCCGCTTCCCCCCACCACACACCCACTTGAAACTCTAATTTTTTTTTTTACATATTTCTCTGTTGTTTTAGTCAATTCTTACACATATATGTTGCCCTCTCCCCTACCCCTCCTCCTCCCACAACCCACTCCCGCCTCTCACCGCCGCTCCCCTCCCCCCACCCCACCCCCACTGGACATTTTTTTTTACATATGTGTTGTTTTGGTCAATTCTTACATATAGCTATCTTGCCCCTCTCCCCCCACCCACAACCCACTCCCGCCTCTCACCCCCGCTCCCCACCACCCCACCCCTACTTGAAACTATTTTTTTTTACATATTTCTGTGTTGCTTTTGTCAATTCTTACACATAAATGTCCCCCCCCCCCCGCCCCCTTCCCATCCCCCACCCCCGCCTCTCACCCCGCCCCACAAACTTGAGACTTTTTTTTTTTTGTTTACATATTTCTTTGTTGTTTTAGTCAAATCTTACACATATATGTTGCCCCCTTCCCCCACAACCCACTCCCGCCTCTCATCCCCGCTCCCCCCACCAACCACTTGAAAATCTATATATTTTTTTTTACATATTTCTTTGTTGTTTTAGTCAATTCTTACACATATATGTTGCCCTCTCCCCTACCCCTCCTCCTCCCACAACCCACTCCCGCCCCTCACCGCCGCTCCCACCCCCCCCCCACCCCACCCCCACTGGACATTTTTTTTTTACATATTTGTTGTTGTAGTCAATTCTTACACATATATGTTGTCCTCCCCTCCCCCCCCCCCCCCCCCCGACACCCCTTGCCCCAACCCACTCTCGCCTCTCATTCCCGCTTCCCCACATATTTTCTGTGTTGTTTTGGTCAATTCTTACATATAGCTATCTTGCCCCCCCTCCCCCCACCCACACCCCCTCCACCCTCCCCCCCCCCCCCCAATCTAATTTTTATTATTTTGTTTTACCATATTTCTGTGTTGTTTTGGTCAATTCTTACACATATATGTTGCCCTCCCCACCCACCGCCTCTACCACATCCCCAGTTAAACTCTATTTTTTTTATTTTTTTTTACATATTTTTGTGTTGTTTTGGTCAATTCTTACATAGCTTCTTACACATATATGTTGCCCTCATCACCCCCACTTCCCCCCACCAACCACCCCCGCCTCTCTACCACCCCCATTCCGCACCCCACACAAAACTCGGAATTTATTTTTTTTATTTATTTTTTTACATATTTCTGTGTAGTTTTGGTCAGTTCTTACAAATAGTTATGTTATGCTCCCAACCCCACTCCACATTGTTGTAGCCTTGTTTTCTGATGGTAAATACTAGCTATAAATGTATTATTCTCTGAAAAATCGAATAGTCGAGCTGCGCTGTTCTCCGACAGCTCTTGTATATATTTTCTGGAACAAAACTATGATCCCTAACTGTCAATGTTTGAATTTTGGTGCTTCTATTCCTGTAAAAATCAGATCAGCGATTGTTAAGTATGCTGAAACCCTTATTTTGAAGCAGACGAAATACTAACTGCAGTTTATACCTAATGTGTGCATAATCTACCACGGGCTGGGGTTTAATAAAATATACCTTCCAAACGCTAAAATAAGCAAAAGCAAATATGACACAATTTCAAATTTAGCAAATATTTGAAATGATTAGTTACACTACATGTCAATATCATTAAAATCAGACCCGTTATCACGCTACGATACTCTACAATACTAAGGCGGAGAGTATCAATTAAGATATGATTTTAATGAGATTGACTATATGTCAAATTTGGTACCACTTCATCACGTCTCCTGTGCTCGTACACGTGTAAGGACAGTTCAAGCAAAGAGTAACTCACCTGAACCATTAAACAAAGAAATCAGAGGAATTCCCGTTTTCCCCGCTTTTCGCCTGTTGTGTTCAGCAATAATAGCATTGAACGGATTTCGTAGAATTACGATAGCCTTGGTATAATTTACTCTTGGACAGTTACCACCTTTCTTTGTACTGCCTAGTTGTGCATGGGTTTTTATAATGTATACTCCACCATCAGCTGGGCATGCACGTTCACCCAAAAACACATTCTTTACAACGCCTACATAAATACTCCCAGTATGAACACCTAAAACAAAGAGAAGAAATATGAAGAAAGCTGATATAAAATGAAAGGTCAAATAATAGGGCTTTATAAGAAAGTATTGTGTGGGTTTTGCACGTATTTACACCGGAAAAACATTGAGTCATACCTCAATTATAGATGTAGATTAAGGTATCAATCCAACGCCGAACACAATTGATTTGTTTAGCGCTACTGGCCAGATCAGCAAAGCTTATGGGATGGCGAGTTGTCCGCCTATCGTCCATCCGTCGTTAACTTTTGCTTTAAACAATATCTCCTATGAAACTGCTGGGTAGAATTTGATGAAACTATACAGGAAGCATCCTTGCATTGTCCTTTCTCAGACTGATATAAATCGTCCCGATCCGTCAACAAATATGGCCGCCATTACTAAGATATAGAAAAACCTTTAAACGGAGTTTTCTTATAAACTACTAGGTAGAATTTGACGAAACTTTTTAGGAAACATCCTTGCATGGTTCTCTCGCTGATTAGCATCAAATGTCCTGATCCGTCAACAAATATGGCTAAAAATGGAAACATCTTTAGATGACTTTTTTTAAATGAAACTGCTTGGTAGAATTTTATGAAGCTATCCTTGCATAGTCCTCTCTCAGATTTGTACAAATCGTCCCGATCCATCAACAAATATGGTAGATTTTGACTGAACTTCACAGGAAGCATCCTTGCATGGTCCTCTTTCAGATTTATACATTGTCAAATCGTCTGAATTCGTCAACAAATATGGCCGTCGTTACTAAAAAGGGGGCGTGTTGGGGCACATATATAACTTATATAACATACATAACTTAACAAACTCTATAGATGCAATATAAACGGGTTTAATCAGCCAGACCAAACCCCAAAACAGCAGTGCTGAATTAATAGTTACCAACCCATAATTCATTTTACGCACATTCAATCACGGGTATTTTAAGAATTCGTGAAAAATCTCAACCGTCAATGCAGCGATTAGTTATCCTAAAACAAAGTTCCCAATTGTAATGGATTCTACAGAGAGGATGAGAAGAGAGTGGAGTGAGGTGAATAGTGGGCATGAGGGGAGGGGTGATGGCTTTATTTCTGTAAAGTATTCTGAAATCCCTCCATTAGTTGTAGACCGAACACGAAAATGCCCACTTTTCGCTGAGGACCAACCAACTGTCACTCTGACCCGATAACGTTATTGGAGAACCCGTGTCAGTACTTAGCAATACAAACCCAGTAATCGACGTCTTCAGCAGGTGCGCGCAAACTTGTGCGCGAGATGATCATCCGTTACGAAGATTTGTCTCGACTCGGTAGGTAAACACATGCATTTCAGCTCTAATTCTCAGGCCATAAAAATATAATTGTGCCTAAAGTAAAAAACTCGGTTAATATTCACTTCTGCTAATACTTAAAATATTGCCGCACGTACGATGTAGCTTACACGTATACCGGCTTTAATTCTTATACATATACATAATAAAGGCATAAAAACACTGATTCATAACCCATAAAATAAAGACAAAATAACAAGAGACCATGTGTAAAATTTGGCTACGCGAACTATCGTCTCGTTGCCAAAACTGGAGCTACGAATCGTTTTCATAAACTCGCGATATCTATGTCGAAACCCATATTTCCATGATCTAAATGCCTACTGTCTACGTCTTATGTCACGTATCTGTTATCTGTGAAAGGTTAATACATGACATTATAAAGCCCAAAAATTTACATAAAAACAACAAAAATTAAAAAAACTCCGCTGAGAATCATCTCTCTAAAATAACTTTCTTTGATTCTGCTCTCAGTCCGCTAAGTATTAGCAGAAGTGAATATTAACCGAGTCTTTATACCCTTTAGGCACAATTATATTTTTATGGACTGAGAATTAGAGCTGAAATGCATACCGAGCCGAGACAAATTTTCGTTACGGGTGACCATCTCGTGCACTTGCGCGCACCTGCTGATGACGTCGATTACTGGGTTTGAATATCATACGCTTTACAGTGTTGTTCTAGCCGTAGCGACCATTTTGGATTTTGAATGAATTTTAATTTCAGTTATAACCAACTAGACGTAAGAAGTTTCCAGAACTATAATGTATATGTGCCGATAAAAAGAATATGCTTTATTGACGGGTTTTTTCAAAATATCCGTGATTGAATAGACGTGAAAGGAATTATGAGCTGGTACGACCAAAAAAAATTACCTGTGTTTCCGGTGGCCCGACCGACCCTATTTTAAGGGGCCGACCCTAAAACTTTTTATGAGTTCTGAACAATGATTTATCACAATATATCGAGGTAAACTGACATCACAGAGAAACTTTCAGCTGTATCATCAACTTGTATGGGGTTTATGAGATAAATACATGTAGAATCTCACAATATCTTGCTCCAAAAAAAACAAGAAAAAAAACAAAAACAAAACCTAGCGACCCTATTTTTTTAGAGCATGCAATAGGAAACACACCTACTTTTTTTTTTTTTTTTGGCCTAACTCTAAATTCGTAGCTCCAGTTTTGGGGTTTGACCTGGCTGGTTAAAGCCGTTTAGACTGTGTGCACACAGGTTTGTCAAAATATGTAAGTTATATATATACCTCATCGTGAGCAGGTTCGGAAAAGGTGTACATCTGTTGTAAAATTTGCCTGTTGGGCCACCATTAAAAAAGTGTTTGTTTGCAGTTTCCGACCCATGGCTTTTAGAGGGGGGCCGGTAGGTAGGGATATTTTTTTTAACACTTCTTATTATTAACGCATGCCATCAACGGCATGCACATATCGTGTGCTTCACTGGTATTATCCATAGAGTGTTTTTTTAAAAAGTTTAGTTAAAAATATTAACAGAACATGGAAAACATGGATCAAATGTTCATTTATGGACACATGAAATAGACTTGGTAACTATTAAACAGTGCTCGACGCTAACTTTTTCGATGTAATGTTTCAATTGACAAAATCTTTTGTTTGGTACAAGATATGAACATCAAATCCAGTGCATGCAGTCTACACTATTTTTATATTTCAGCTTAAACATATAAATTGAATATTCGCACATCATCATTAGAAATATTTGAAAAATATGGTCAAAATTTTTACTTAAGTAGAAATTTAGGTCGGGCAATTGGATTAGACAATGATTTGCCCGAAAATAACATTATTAAATTGTAGAGATATACACTTTACCCAAAATATTGTTCCCACGCATAAAATTTCCAAGTTCTGGCAAGTAGAAAAAAAAGTTAATGTCAAGCTCTGTTAAAGTCATTGAACTGTGTGTCAATTTCACTTCTCAGTTTACGTTACTGCAAAGAACAATATTCTCTTCAAGTGTCCTTTTCTCACATTTTTCACTCACAAGGTCAGTCATGTAGACGCTTTCAATTTACTATAGCAGCAGTAGTCTCTGTCACCCAGACGTACGCATTCTGCGTCACTTAGAAAAGGTGGGCATGCGGCTGGGTGATAGAGACTATAGCAGCAGAGATTATTTCCAAGCATCCAATATATCAGAGCATTATGAAACTTCCCAAAATAATTAAAACAACCAACAATATTTGTTTCTTTAAATCACATACACACACACGCATGCACGCATTTACGCACAACGTACGCACGCACAAACACACACACACACACACGTTTCTCAAATAAAAACTTAATTTGTCCATACATACCAGTTAACTGTTGCACCAAGTGCCTCACCCACGTGTTTCCAGATCCAGGAAAACTAGCCAGCGCCACTATCTCTGCTGGAGTTTTTGAAAATCCAATAACAGGGGCCGAGCAGTTGATAGGCCAGAACAGAGTATTCTTGAACACTTGGTTGAATGATTCCAAGTCTATTCCCTGTTTTAATTCATAACCAGGTAGACACGTCTTAAACAAATTACTGAGACCTTTTTCTGTGATATTTGATTGTTTTATATGTCCTATTGTTTCTACGCACTCGTTGTTTATGTTATCAGCAGCGGGTTTTTTTTGTGCAAAAAACAGACCCTCCTCTAGATGGCGTATATTTTCTTCTCTGAATTTCCAGATTTCGGGCAAATTATACTGATATACGGTATATGCAGCGACGGTGAGAGCTATAACTAAACTCAATGCGCGTATTGTTGTTATGTTACGACGCATTGTGTACTGTTTCCAAATTTCCAGTGAAATTATGTCTGTTCATTAAATGTGCCAGGCTCTCACCACACACTTGACTGTATATTAAAACCTGTTTTGACTAGTAGGTCACAATTATATTGACTCCCAGTTCGATCCTTTAACACGTGGTCTTGACTGTTGACATTCTGTACAAAAACAAAAAAGATCATTCTGCAGATAATCAAATTCACAGGAAAAATATACACTGAAGGGAAAAAAACGCAAATCGGCGATTTCTGCTTTATAATTGCACAGACCTAATAACAAATTGTATTTTTCCCTTGATGACTGAATAGTGCTATTTATTTTGTTTTTAAAGCGGATTAATTAAATTGAACAGTCGCCGAGGCTCATCTATGTGTTTTTCCAAGTTCAGTAAAGTCAAAATGCAAATTGGTTTGATCTGTTATAATGTTATATCGCTAAACTTTACATGACTAACAACGCTAAAGGTAACAATTCCGCTATAGGTAACAACCGCCGCTAAAGGTAACAATTCCAACGCTAAATGTAATAACCTCCGCTTAAGGTAACAATTACCTCTTCCGTTAAAGGTAACAACGCTAACACTAAAGGTAACCACTTTTCATGTTAACGCTAAAGGTAACACCGTTTTTCAAAATGTACTGTTTCAATGAAATTGGTGTAAACAGGGTCTTTCTACCTTATTCAATTCTTGTTTAGCTGTATGCGTACACTCTGGTCAATGTAAACTGCCATGTCTTCTTTATTATAGAAAATAGAAACAGGTAAGTAGTTATCAACGTAACATAATCGAATGCTTAAAGATAGCAATATATTCTTAATTACGGCTTCACCCAAAGACCATTTACACGAATATTTTTCTATTTTGTTTTTGGTTTAGATTTAAGTTTAGATATATTAAACGTTTGTTTATTGTTTAGGTTAAAACTCATATTTAGCATATTAAAAGTTATTCTTCCAGATTGCATTATGATACACCTGTGATGTAAGTATTCACCCATATATTTACAGAACATAGGACAGCTAGCTTCAAGTATCCCACACCCATACAGTCTCATACAGGCCAGTGTTCAGAACATAGAGGAAGGTGGCTCAAATTACCCACACCCATACAGATACAGGTCATTACTTTTCATGTCACATGTTCGGATATACCCCATGTATTGTATGGAACACAGAAGCAGTGTCGTCAAGTCACAAAAACAGCCATGTAAGAATGCCTACGTATTGCATGAAACATAGATGCAGAAAGCGTCATGTTGCCCATACCTACGTATGGTACAGAAGGTAGAGGCAGTGTGCTTCAAGTTACCCACACTCATTTAAATACTGGCCATACCTGTCTTTTTTCAAGAAAGTATATACCCACATATTGTTCAAAGGAAAATAGTGACAGTGGGCTTCAAGTTGCCCGAACTCAAACAGATACAGGCCATTCCTATCAGTTAACACATATGCCTATACTAGTTCCCACATAGGGTACGAAACAAAGAGACAGTGGGCTTCAAGTTGCCCACACCCAGATACACGCCATGCATGTCATGTTAACACATATAAAGAACATAGATGCAGAAAGAAGGCTTCAAGTTGCGCACACACAAGTATTGTACAGAACGTAGAAGCAGCGGACTTCAAGCTAGCACACTTATACGGATACAGGTCATACCTGTCATGTTACACATAAGTATAGAGACACATATTGTACGGAACATACTTGTAGATACAGAAGGTTTCCAGTGGCCCACACTCATACAGATACCTTTCCTGTCATATTACATGTAAGATCACAACCCCAATATTACATGTTATATCACAACCCCACATTGGACACAACACTGAGACAATGGGCTTCAAGTCACCCACACACACCTGTAATGTTACACATAAGACTATACCCACGTATTTTACAGACAAACATATAGAATCAGAAGGCTTCAAGTAGCCCACACTCATACAGATACAAGCCATACCTGTAATGTTGCAAGTAAATACACCCCGCCCATTGTAAAGAACCTAGAGCAGCGGGCTTCAAATTACCCATTGCCATAGAAAATTAGGGATATTTTGACATTTCATAATAATAAATAAAATTATGAATAAGCATTTAAAATATATGTTTATTACAGAAATCATCATTTTTAGTTATTTGTTGACCTAAAAAATACCTTTAGGGATTCATGAACCTTTGAGGACCCTTTTAAAACAAGACGAAATGTATAAAATATCATTATACCTAATATGGTAAACGAAAATAAGCAATGAGCTAAAAAAATATTGTTATTGAACTATTCCAGAAATCAGCGTTTTAGTACTTTATTTTTACTATTTTTTTGCATTTTGCAATACACTTAAATGGGTAAATAAAATAATGAATAAGCATTTAAAATATATTTTTATTGAATTATTCCAAAAATCAGCAGTTTTAGTTATTTTTCCAACATTTTGACCAAAACAGAAATACATTTAGTGATTCATGAACCTGTGTGGACCTTTTAAAAATAAGCTGAAATGTATAAAATAGTATTATACCTAATATGGTAAAAGGAAATAAGAGATACGTTAATTCCAGAAATTAGCAGTTTTTATGGGTTTTTTACACTTTTATCCATTTCTTTTGCCAAAATACACACATATATCCCTTTATTTATTTATATTTCATACAAATACATCATTATACTTAAATGGGTAAATAAAATAATGAATAGCATTTAAAATATATGTTTATTGAATTATTCCAGAAATCAGCAGTTTTAGTTGTTTTTCCAACATTTTGACCTAAAATAACAATACATTTAGGGATTCAGGAACCTTTGGGAACCCTTTTAAAATAAGATGAAATGTATAAAATATCATTATACCCAGTATGGTAAAAGAAAATAAGAGATATGCTAAAGAAATAATTTTTTATTGAATTATTAGCAGTTTTATTTTTTTTTACTTTTTTTTTCCATATTTTGTGTCAAAAGACTCATATTTATCCCTTTATGTATTAATTATTTCATAGGAATATATCATTACACTTAAATGGGTAAATAAAATAATGGATAAACAATTTAAATTATATTTTTATTGAATTATTCCAGAAATCAGCAGTTTTTGTTATTTTTCCAATTGTTGACCCCAAAAAATACATTTTGGGATTCACAAACCTTTGGGGACACTTCTCAAACATTGAAAATGTTCGTTTGCCCGCCACCCGCGAGTATCTAAAACCTTCCTACGCCACAGTAATGTACGGCAGCAATGATAATTCTAAACAATAATACCTCTCACATATATGATGTATGCATAATATAAGGAGCAATTGTATGCATAATATAAGGAGCAATTGTATGCATAATATAAGGAGCAATTGTATGCATAACATAAGGAGCAATTGTATGCATAATATAAGGAGCAATTGTATGCATAATATAAGGAGCAATTGTATGCATAACATAAGGAGCAATTGTATGCATAACATAAGGAGCAATTGTATGCATAACATAAGGAGCAATTGTATGCATAATATTAGGAGCAATTGTATGCATAATATAAGGAGCAACAGCCGTAATTATGAGCTGCTGATCCGGTCAATATATATATCTATTTGCTTTTTTACTTTCGATGTAAGCCAATATCATTGAATATTTAAAAAAATATATATTCGAAGGGTTTAATGTTCAAAATGATATAGGCCACCATGTGCTCAAGGCTACTTAATGGAATAAACAAAATGGATATATCTTGATCATTTAATGACTTTTTAAAATTAATGTCTGTATCTAACAAAATAAAGCACAGAAAACAACAACATATTGCCTGAAGAGTAGGGTGATCATTGCAAAAATCGATGATTATTTTAAGGGGTAGGTGGTAACAAAAATAGAACAAAACATGTTATATATCAAAATGTTCGTCTTGGTCTAAATTTTATCAAACAATCAGCATAAATTGGCAAAAATGAAAGAGAACCGAAAAAAACAATATGGCATCCAAGATGGTCGCCATTTTTGTAGAAATTGGTATGGAGCTTAATAGGAGGATAACATACCATCAGGTCAGTACTGGTGAGTATATTCCTACATAGTTTTAGCGTTTAATACTTATTTTAACCTTTTAGAGAAAATATAATTGTCCTTAATTTCCAAAAGAAGCCAAAATCTAGGTCAATACTGAAAATTATTTTTAAAAAACGTGTTACAGCCCTATAATATGTTTTGTGATGACAGAGCAGAGCTCCTTCCACTTTGAACATAATTTCAGTCCAATATTGCATCTCACTGCTTACATGACACAGAATAGTATATACTCAATTATAACCACCCCTCCTAATGAATACAGTACAGTGTAGACTGCACTCAAACAAACAAACGGACAATGAATGTCCTAGGTCCTATGTTTTACTGAACGTTTAATAGTATACGAAGGACAGCAACAGCTCACTAAGAGTTTGTTGATGTTTTACAAAAAAGGACAATGACAAATAGTAATATTATGTGAAAGGCAAATCAAGACATATCCTAATTAATGAGGACGAGATGTATTAAGGGCTAATGACCATACATTAATTATAAAATACTCCACTGGAACCGTTGAGTTAGTTTTGTGATGATGGGAAAATGGTTGTAAACAAAAAGGCCGATATCATGGAAAACATGAACAACAAGAGGTCAATGACCTTGAAGCTCTACTGATTGGTTTTTGATAGCTAGATCAGCATTCCTGTGAAGTTTCGTGAAAATCCGTCAAGTAGTTTCAGAGGAGTAGTCGCTACAAGTTTTCATTATATAACTCCATGTAAACAAAGATGGCCGCTGGCAGCCACGTTTAACGTCGAATCAAAATAATTTTCGACAAGGATCAACATCAAGTCATATTGATCATTTTAGGAAAAGACGCATATCAATATCACTTATAGTTTTCAAGAAGTAGTCGCTACAAACTTGTTTTTTGAAAATTTATTTTCAGCCGTGGCGGCCATCTTGAATTTCCGGCCGACCTGAAATTTTGCTAAGATCAATTAGACATCAAGAGCAACATTCCTGTGAAGTTTCATGAAAATCCGTGAAGTAGTTTCAGAGGAGTAGTCGCTATAAGTTTTCATTATATAACTCTATGTAAACAAAGATGGCGCTGGCGGCCATGTTTAACGTCGTATCAAAATAATTTTCGACATGGATCAACATCATTCCATACTGATCATTTAAAAAAAGTCCCATATCAATATCACTTATAGTTTTTAAAAAGTACTCGCTACAAACTTGTTTTTTGAAAATCTATTTTTAGCCGTGGCCGTCATCTTGAATTTCCGTCCGACCTGAAGTTTTGCTAGGATCAATTAGAAATCAAGAGCAACATTCGTGTGACATGTCATGAAAATCCGTCAAGTAGTTTCAGAGGAGTAGCCGCTACAAGTTTTCATTATATAACTCCATGTTAACAAAGATGGCCGCTGGCAGCCACGTTTAACGTCGAATCAAAATAATTTTCGACAAGGATCAACATCAAGTCATACTGATCATTTTAGGAAAAGACGCATATCAATATCACTTATAGTTTTCAAGAAGTAGTCGCTACAAACTTGTTTCTTGAAAATTTATTTTCAGCCGTGGCGGCCGTCTTGAATTTCCGGCCGACCTGAAGGAGGTCCTACCCCTCTGCATGTGACGGTGTGTTTGCAGTGGTTGTATTCTACCCCGGCAACCACACGGGGAGAGTTTTCAAGAAGTAGTCTCTACAAACTTGTTTTCAAGAAGTAGTCTCTACAAACTTGTTTTTTAAAAATCTATTTTTAGATTTGGCAGCCATTTTGGATTTCACATCAACATGAATTTTTGCTAGGATCAACTAGACTTCATGGGCAACATTTCTGTAAAGTTTCATGAAAATCCATTCAGTAGTTTCAGAGAAGTAGTCGGTACAAAAAAAAGTTTACGGACGGACAGACGGACGACGGACACCGCACCACGGCATAAGCTCTGCTGATCTCTGATCAGTAGAGCTAAAAATAAATAATATTCCACCAGTATCGGTTTTAAGGAGTGTCGATGAAGTAGGCAGCATTATTTTCGACGGAATGACAATTATTCAAATTTTACAGCCGATGTCGTAAAACAAACATACACTTACATGGCTTCATTGTTTCCAATGTATATACTTAGATAGAAGTAAGCGTCCATGTTGTTTTTGAGGAGTACGATAAAAAGCCTAATAGCGCAAACTCGTGAGAAACGTGGACAGAATATTTCGCTTTAAATACCATCTCACATACAGCAAAAATGAGCATTATTACATTTCTATGGGTGAAAGATTGAGATTTCTCTGTGAAAGAATATTCATAATCGCTAAATATTATTAACTAACTCCGAACACAAAAATAACTAACTGCGACGTTGAGTTATGACGTCAAAAGTGTGTTCATGCGCCGATAACGCTAAATAAAGCTAATATAATTCTGGTTAAAATCATACATAATCTGATTAGAAATGTAATAAATAGAATATTTAACTGTTGTGATCGATTATATGGAAATCCTTCACTCGATGGTAGGCGTGTGTTGTTTTTTCAATCGCTCGCGCTCGTTCGCGAAAAGAAGCACACGTCTACCATCTCGTGAAGGATTTCCCTGTAATCGATCAGGGCAGTTAAATAATCTCTATTTCTTGCCTAGAAGAAGGTTCTTAAAGTAGCAAGATTAAAGAATATTTGAAATTCATGTATTGATATACAGCCATGTTCAAAGCCAGACAAGGTGTTTTGTTGTTCTTTTTAGACCAGACTCGGATGTAAAAACTATTCTTTGAGACTGGCAAGAAAAGCATTTAGATTTGACCAAATTAATCCATATACATGATAGTGTTTAGAAACGTTAATGTGAGCGGATCTTGTCGATGGTGTACAGCTGTTGCTCTTCCTTTGAAATTGGAAAGACAATGGCGTGACGTCTAATGTAATGATGAACAGTGCTGGTGAGGCTTAAGAATTATCTGTCTGATAAATGTATACTGAAAGGAAAAAGAAACGCGACACGGGAATTTCCGCTATATATTGTATGTACAATATGCTGCTGTTAATCGAATGGTACATGGCTACCGTAAGATCGTTCCTTTCGAAAAAAAAAAGACTAAAACAACACGTAACACAGCAAGAGTAGTATTCCTGCAAAGTTTCATAATTGACAGAGTACACGTGTAGCAAGCATGTGAGCAAACTTAGGATGCAACATTTTGCAACTCTACAGTACTGAACCGGCTCAATTTTTCAAAGAGGAACTTCAACATTTCTTGTTACAACGTGTACTGTGAATAAAACGTCTACAACATCACAGTTGTGTCCTTCCTCTAACTAACTGCAACTTTCTTTTTTACAAAACATCAGGGGATTTCTATGGAATATATATGGAATTAAGTGTGCAGTATATATATAGCGGAAATTCCCGTGTCGCGTTTCTTTTTCCTTTCAGTATATATCTCCGAATATGTGCATGTTGCAGATTTATGAATAAGATAAGCTCTGGGGTTTGATAATTAATTATGTTACTTGGTCAAATGAACAGTCGTTTAGATAATTATGCAGCCATGTATTTGCATGATGAAGATTTCCGATTAAGATTAGCGATTTATTATAATATATTGCGATTTTAACACAACGAGATGTTACACATACGGATGTAACATCTTGAAACATAAATGTTATCTGAATCAGAATATTATTATTATATGTGTATTAGTAATCAAAGTACTGCGTACTGAATGACGAAAACTGGTTTTGAGCTGTTCCTATAGTTAAGATTAAAGATTGTATGATTTTTTAACGAATTCTTCTTTTTCAAGAATTCTGTTATAGGGAATGGTCTTATTTTTTAACGAATGAATTCTGTTATTCATAACTTTCACATGACATCATCGAAATACTTTGACGAATCAGTGATCAATATAATAAAAGACCTCCACATTCTGGTAGGGGGTAAACTCGGTGTTTATCGTTGGTGCTCAACTGACTTTAGGGTGGTCAACTGACTTTAGCCCTTTATAAAACTATTTTGTAGTGATAATTATATTGAAAGCTTTATTTTTTTGTGTTTATCTATGTACCTTTTTGGTGTTGTCTGATTTTAAAACACCAATATGGATACATTTAATTTAAATCATGGTCTAATATTTTCATTTTTCACATAGAGATTGAGGATAAAGTCCGAGTAAACCATTTTATTTTCACTGAATATCTTAACCTACCGGAAGTTGACCGGATGTGAAAGTTATGAATAGGGAATGGTCTACCCAATCCGTAGGTACGACTATTTCTACTTCCGGTTGCATAGCTTCCTCCGCTCTAGAAAAATAGTCCATGATTTCTTTCAAAATATTTCTCAAATTCAATCAACTTACAGTCTGCCTTCGGACTGTTTCAGTGTTAAATAATGTTTATTTATTTCAAAATGTGCATTTATAAGCAAGATCTCATTTATTCCGCCACACGCGTATGAATATTTTACCATATTTGGAATGGCTATTTTAAGATTATTTTGGGAAAATACCTATGACGTCACAGTAAACAAACCTTGAACTTACATAGGAAATCCGCCATTTTGGTTTTGAACTGACCAGAATTTTAAAGGAGTTGCAGATGCTAAACACGGATTTTACCGTTAACATGTTGCTCGAAAAGGTTCTTGTGACAGAAAGAAGGATTAAATTAGTTGATATGAACAAGAAATATACGACACAAAAAGGCTTATATCTCAGAAACAGAGTTTTAAATATGGAAAAGTTGATGAATATTTTTCGGATTATACTAGTGTTCGGATAACATTTACAGAGTCAACCAACGACGACGTGACCAGAAAGAACGCAATATATGTTACTTTCACTTTCGGGCATTATTATCATTGGGATTAGGCAACTGACATTTCATGATACCACAATGAACACAAAAAAAAATTCTAAAACCTTATTAAGTGTTTGAAGAAAGAAGAAGAACTGACAGTTCATACCACAATGTAGTCTCATTTATTTGACGTCTTTGGGTGCTTTTTTTTTTTTACATACGGACATTAATAGATGCACCCTAGACAGAGGCACATATCAAAAATCGTCTTGCCGTTCGTAGACGTGTATTTTATGCACTAACCGCAATGAACACACACAATTTAAGACACTAAACCCTTACATGTAACTTTCAAACTTTGTAAGGCGTTCAACATAAACAGGGTATGGCTCTCAGTTGTAGGCATGCGTCCTCTTTTGAGCATGCCCGACGGCTTAACATTCCCTCCGACGCGCAGGATGTCGCACTATATGTCACATATACAGTATAATTTGAATTAAAATTCTACTGGAGTTAATCCGAGCCTTCCTTGACCGGTTCAAAGCCTTTTTTTAATGTTTTGATATTACGTCTGGCTTGTATGAAAAAGTCGATATCAAATAAAGAAGAAAAAGAAGAAGCTTTTTTTTTATGTCAGAGAAGGCTCGGATAATGCGCGAGTGTGTTTAAAACCCCGGGATGTGACTCCTTCGGGAATCGAACCCAGGACCTCTGCAAGCGATAATTCCAATAAATAGGAACGTGGCTCCAAGGTCAAGGTCACATTAAGAGGTAAAAGGTAAAAACGAAATGCTTTTGTTTCCGGTTAATAACTGACATTCATGGAGATTTTCAATTCACTTGGCACAAGTGTTCACCACAACAACACGATGTGTCGCGCACAAAACCCAGGTCCGTGGCTCCAAGGTCAAGGTCACATTTAGAGGTCAAAGATCAAATCGTGTCCGGTCAATAACTCTGGCATTCCTTGACGGATTTTCAAATAACATGGCCCAAGTGCTCACCACAACCACATCATGTGTCGCGAACAAAATCCAGGTCCGTGGCTCTAAGGTCAATGTCACACTTAGAGGTCAAAGGTCAAATCGTGTCCAGTGAATAACTCTGGCATTCTTTGATGGATTTTGAAATAACTTGGCACAAGTGCTCACCACAACAACATGATGTTTCTCGCACAAAATCCAGGTCCGTGACTCCAAGGTCAATGTTACACTTAGAGGTCAAATGTCAAATCGTGTCCGGTCAGTAACTCTGGCATTCCTGGACGGATTTCAGATAACTTGGCACAAGTGTTCAGCACAACAAAACGATGTGCAGCGCACAAAATCCAGGTCTGTGGCCACAAGGTCAAGCTTAGAGGTCAAAGGTCAAATCGTGTCCGGTCAATAACTTTTGCATTCCTGGACGGATTTTCAAATAACTTGGCACAAGTGCTAATCACAACCAGACGACGTGTCGCGCACAAAACCAAGGTCCGTGGCTCCAAGGTCACGGTCACACTTAGAGGTCAAAGGTCATTTCGGGGGCATTTGTCACTTATGGTGACATTTCTTGTTTTACTCATAAAATAATAATGATCCTACATGAATTTTAATAATATTTTCATGAGAATTTTTTCTTTAATTGTGTTATGTTATTAATGCCACGCAACATCAAGGTGATTCCTAAAACACATGACATCACGTTGGTTAAAAAAGACGCATTAGATACACACGTTTTTTTCAAAGTATTTTTGTATTGTTACATCATAAAATGGAAATAGAATGATCATTTTAGAATTAAGTCTTGTCATAAAAGTTATCTCAAATGTGTTTTTTTTTGTATGAAACTCGTGAAAATGTTTCTATTGCTCATCAGAGACTTGTTTAATGAAAGATTCATTTAAACTTGTTTCATAAATTCTATATGAAATGGTAATTCATTTGATATCCTCTGTATTTTTATTTCATGTGAATTTCTGGTTAGGAAGGGACTTGAACTGTCACGTTCTGACTCATTTCAGCATTATTTCAGCATTATTTCAGTACTTTCACTTTGAAAAGTGCAGTTGCTGAAACTGCAGCTAGAATTTGTGAGGCCTTCTTTAAAAAAATATTTGTTTGCTGTTTCCCCAATCCCGACCCAGGATTTTATAGGTGGGTAGGTAGGTACATGTAGGTGATTTTGTTTTGTTGCCAAAGACAGTAAAAACCTTAAGAAATGAAAGAAAAATATACTAAAGATAGTAAAAAAATGTGTTAAAGAATTGCTATAAAAAGGAGGGAGGGCCCTTTTTCGTGGATAGTTAGGGAAACAGCAAACCAACACTTTTTATCTCTACAGGCGATAGGCCAGCAGAGCTTATGGATGACGAGATGTCCGGCGTCCGTCCGTCCGTCCGTTAACTTTTGCCTTGTGAGCACTCTAGGGCCTTTATTATTAATCGGATCTTTACGAACTTTGCCAGTGTCTTTATATCAATGAAAGCTCGGACAAGTTTCGAAAACCAGCCAGATCGGATTAATTTCACCGGGGTTATGGCCCTTGTTTTGCTTAAAGAATGCCATATTAAGCCTTGTGAACACTCTAGCACCTTCATTTAATTATTTGATCTTTACTATACATGCTCAGATTGTTAATAGCAATGAAAGCTCAGAAAAGCTTTGAAAACCAGCCAAATCGGATCAGTAACACCAGGGTTATGGCCCTTATAATTTCTAAGAAATGCCATTTTCTGCCTGTGAACACTAGCACCTTCATTTATTATTTGATCTTTACCAAACTTGCACAGATTGTTAATATCGATGAAAGCTCGGAAGAGTTCGAAAACCAGCAAAACTGGATTAGAAAAAGCAGAGGTATGGCCCTTGTTTTTCTGAAAACACACACTATTTTCTGCCTTGTGAACACTCTAGCAGTTTCTCGGTCCTGGTTTTCGTCTGCTTGGGTGTGAGCTCCGCATAGAAAACAACAAGTTTCTCCGCCAAATCTTCAGGTTTGACTGCTTTCAAGTCAACTTTCATTTCTTTCTCTAGGCACTATACGATTCTCAAGACATTTTAATGTTTAGAACAACAATTGTAATGGAACAAATGTGTTATGTATGAAATACGGTATTAAGAAATATGAGAAAATGGAAATGTTGTGTACCCTTCCGGAGAAAAGGGATTGTCCTTTAGTTTATATACAGAAAATGTACTGTCATACTACCACGCAAAACAACGTGCAATCCATTTGCGTTTAATGACATTTATGCAACTAGAAAGCTTGACAGTGTCTCCAAATCAAAAACACCTGTAAGTGCAAAATTAAATATTAATAGCCTCACCACTCCGTTAAAGGCCTTATAGTGCCAAATGGTGCATTTGTTGTAAAACTGTATTTTGAAATTTTGCTGTTTGGCTATTTTACAAAAAACGTTAATATACAATGGCACTTATTGCTTGGATATAATTGCGCTCTGCACATCACTGCATATTTATGGAGATTAATTCTGTCAATTTGAAAGAAAATATATAATTTTGTGTGCAAACACAAAACAAATATAACATAATTTGTGAATAATGGACATAACTCAGAAATGCGTCAACCAGACTGTTTTTGTGATATGCCAGAAGTAAAAAAATAAATATTAAACAATAACTGAGCCTCTGTTAGTTTTTTCCATATGCCAAATTAGGAGCCGATTTCCTTTTCCATATACCATATAGCCAAAATTTTATTATCTACCATTTAATATAATAATATTATATAATATTTATTTTTAAGCCCTTATTTAATATTTTGAATGTCCTTAAATGAAACCCAACTATTAAAATCATCATTATAACCCTTCCACTTAATCAACGCTTGTTTCTTTTATAATCACGCCGTATAACTTTTTCAATTCTAAATACTTCTTGATCTATTCATTTCATTCATTCATCAGCTTTTATCATTTCTAATTCGTAAAAGCTCCCGTCAATCTTTTGATTGTTTAATTTTTTTATATTGTATGTTATATGATTTGTATATTGAATTTCATCAATAACAAATATTTCTTCCGTCCAGTTCGGTGTATACCCTTTTTCAAACGTTCATTTATATTTAATGATTCTAACCTTGTCTCCTATCTTAAACTTAGGTAAAGATTTATTATTTTTCATCTTTCCATACAAGTTGAAATATACTTCTCCTTTATTCTTCTGATCACTTGCTTTACTCGGTCTCATTTTAATACTCCGATGTTTTATATTATTATACTTATCAACCATTGCCTGCCATAATTATAAATATGTATTTGTATTGTTTGCTGTAAAATATTTCCACATCCTCTCTTTTAATGTTCGATTAAACCGTTCACTTACTATAGCTTTTTTTAAATTAAAAGTGTGATACATTTTAATATTATTATCATCAAGAAATTGCTTGAATGTTTTATTATAAAATTCTACTCCCTGGTCAACCCAAAGAATTTACACTGTCTTCCCTTGGTAACTTCTGTAGCAGTTTTATTTTGAACAGGCATAACCCAAGCAAATTTACTAAATACATCAATATCAGTAAGGAAGTATTTAATACCTTTATTATATTTTGAAAACGATTGCCTAACAACTGAATCAGCCGACCATATTTTATCAATTTCATTAAGAACTTTCTTCGTATAGGTTTATGAAGTTAATCGACTAACTTATCAGTCCATCCCAACGCCTTTTCTTTTTTTTTTGATGCTCCAAGTCCTAGTTTGTATTTAGTACTAATAACCGGCTTGACTATCAAATTCTTAGCGAATTTTTCTCCAAGTGATTAAGACTTACTACTTTTTAAACCAATCAGCATGTTTTTATGACACATTGATTTATTACTAGGATTTTCGTCATAACAATAAGCATGCTCTTTACAAATAGCATCTAATTCATTTGATGGTTTTCCGCTTTCAAGTGGATTACCCGGACCGCAATATTTATAACCAGGAATTGTTAACCCCTTTTTAGGTAATAACGGGAGTAAAGCTTTATGAATATCAATACTTCCTCTTTGAGCGCTTTTAACAAATTTCGTTTTAGTGATACCACAAGATGCACATGTTGCTTTTAAACTCTTCTACCCTTTTTAGCTCACCTGAGCCGAAGGCTCAAAGGTGAGCTATTGGGAGTCTTTGTACTTCATAGGTACACGTGTGTCCTGCATCGGTACACTGTACTTTATATGTACTGTATACATGCATCTGGTTACTACAGTAACCGTATTATTCCTGGTACTCGCGTTTCCACGCCCAGTTTGATACTTAATAACATGAAGTAAAATTGTTACATGTACAATTTTATAACTTAGTAATAATTAATAAAAAAATGACTAATTTCACGTTAATAAACTGTTACAAAGTCTGCACATCCAAACGTTTAGCGTACTAAATTCGTACAGTAACAGTTGTTTATGTGTTATTAATGCGTACAAGTTGATATTATTTTGTTATTTATGCATATAAATTGAATTTTTTTTACTTAGTTAAATGAGTTGCATTTTAATTTGTATGTTTAAAAAATAAATGACTTTTACTGCAAATGTAAAAGTGTACTGCATACACGCATGTGTTTACTACAATAGCCATAGTATGCCGGCTACTCGCATTTCCACGCACACTTCGATGCTAATTAACATGAAGTAAATGTGCTACATGTGCAATTTTATAATTTATTAATAATAAATAAAAATGACTTATTTCACGTTAATGAGCTATTACAAAATCTGGACATCCAAACTTCTGTAGTACTAAATTCGTACAATAACAGTTGTTTATATATGATTATTTATTGTGTTTGAATGTGTGTGTATGTGCTTATTTGTTCATGATATAGATATGATTATATATAATACATCAACCATAACACTCATATATTTATATATGTTAAGTTATCTTATCCGTAAAATTTTAAATGAAAATTATGACGTGTTCATGTGTTTTGTTTCTACTTTTGTTCTCTAAAAAGAAGTAAACAGTATAACATTGTTTATTTTCGCATCTGATATTTGTTCATACATTTATATGCGAATCTTGCTACGTCTGTTAAAAATGTATATGTATATATTGTATGATCATATTGGTCTATGGCTTACTGATTTTGAAATAAGTGGTTCTTTTTCTCTTTATATTATTGTTTATGCATACAAGTTGATAGTATGTTACATAAGATAAATGTGTTGCATGCACATTTGTAGATTTAAAAAAATATATATAATAAAATTACTTAATCAACTTAATAGTAATACTTAAAATGTGTTTGTGAGGGTGTATTGCATTAATTATAGTTTACAATGTATATTTCATTTTTCAATGATAATTATTAAAACAAAATTTAAAAATAAAAATAATAATTAAATGTGTGCGGAATTGAGATAACAACTTCAGGAAAAGAGTAACATTGATGTCACATTGTGCTTTTTGCTTCAATAAATTATATTATAAACCACCAGTTTTTTTCGGCAAAAAAGGAATCATTTCTGTTTGTGTATATAACAGAATTGTGCTCAGAAATGAATCACTTCTGAGATTTTTTTTAGGATTAAAGCAGGGAGTAATTATACGTATAATTTTTTTTCTTTCCTTTTTATCTGGAAAAGTCGGTTATTAAATATTTTCTTCTCCAATCATATTTTATATATCAACATGAATTTAGTCAATCTTCCATGCGCTATAGCTACACACATTCTTAATTCGGGTTTCGTATATGCTAACAAGGATCGATACTATCAAATCAACACTAATTAACACTAATTAACAGTTATTGGCCACTAATTATTTGACGTTCGTTACTCATTATCGCATATTACCGTATAATTATCTCATTAACACTTTTGAATGCACCGTATTTAAAAACTAATGTAGCCGTTCACATATTATGAAATATAATTTGGTGAACTTGTACTAATATTGTTATTGTGTTTAAATTATATTTATAAGAATGTATGTTTATTTGATGAACAACTATGTAACGTTTAAGTCAATATAATTTCTTCTTCTCTACAAGAAAAAAATATAGCGCGAAGTTTCTAAAGCATAGACTCAGTATTACAATCATACAGAGAATATATGTCTGCATACAGCTGACATTATATTATTCGGTAATACTTACGGTAAGTGTATATTAATGTATAGTTTCCAGTTGGAGACAACACATAAATTGCATTTTTCAAAATGTAAAGACTGGTTTACCATATATGATTGGCTGCCATTAAATTAGTTTATTCCCCCAAACCATAAATATTCATGCGTAAACACGTAAACATCTGTTTTATTAATTATTAAGCTATCGTTGCAAAACTAGAATTAAACCATCTCAAAGGATATACAAAACAACTTGGATAATTGACTTTATATGAAAAGAAAATGGGTGTCGCTACATCGTGATTTTGAGTTCCGCTCGAGTCACATAATGGATGGACGGTGGTTCTACTCAGTTCAGGAATACGATTTACACATCCCTATAATCATTTGATTATGAGCTGAACCAGTTCAAAATATATTAGTCTTGTTCATACCTACGTCATCATACAAAATATGTATACATAATAAAATATTACTTACTTACATAATAAAATCAATTCATAATTAAATCACGTTAATTATTAGTCAGTATAATAGTGTAATTCATCACAGTTAAGAAGAGTTGAATAAGTTCTGTTCTGTTCTTCATTCCCTGATTAGACAAACGAACCCCGATAATGATGTTAAATTCCTTCTAACGTTATCGACATCTGAAAATCTTTTAAAATTAAGTAACTTTGCTACTTACATGTTTAAGAATTTTCCACGTGAAACACTCCGCTGATCTATGCAACTAATTGATAAGTATTTCAAACACACTCCATACATAGTCTCAATCAGGATAACGGCCTTTATCTGGTATGTAAGTTTACTAGTTTATTGTGCCAAATCATTACTAGTCTTCATATATTGTTCATTGCTAGACTTGTTGAAACCTCGCTTATAAAAATTATTTGTTTTGCTTTTTTAAATCCCTTATGCTCTACAATGTGGCAGATATATATAAACTAAATATATCGGTAGGAACATAGTTTACAAATATAGCATCTGTTTCCCCCAACAATGAAATGTACTAAATGAAAAAATTGTTCTTGTCTTTGGTCACACACTATAATATATTATTTGTGATTTTGTTACATTTCCTCTTACTGCATATATGTATGCCTGAGATGTAAATAAAGTTCTGTTCTGTTCTGTTCTGTTCTTCTTATTTTTCATAAGATTCCAGAAGGCCTAATATCGCTCGATAATCAAATTATACTGTACGTGATTATAGTTAATTAGTTGATTACCCTCTAATAAACTGCTAATTATCGTAATTATTGCTAGTGCCAGACCCTGTTTTTCATTGGTTTACTCGTTCACGCGTGTATCCTACTGGTGTCTTTGGTATAAAAGTTTAGTTTTTTTATACTCCGGCTATATCAACATTCAAGATGTTAACATATATGCTTGGTCATAGTTATATTAGACGTTTGATGGAGGACAACGGCGATCGTGAGTGTACTCACTCAAACCGACAATATTTTCATAAGAGTGGTGGGAAGATAGAAGGTTTCATAACGACAGAAGTTTGGTTGAATTTTATGAAAGTTTGCCAAGTACAGCAGCCAGATTGCGTATTTCTCCAGTTGGGGACCAACGATTGTAACAACGCGGGACCAATAACATGTCCCAGTTCCATATTTGCCGCCTACAAACTTCTGATTTTAGCCGTGTGTCGCAGCTGTCCAAGGTCACATATCGTGATAGGAGCGTTTTCCTACGCTATCAGTCGTACGGGTATACAGGTCCCCCGATGGTGGTCGAGGTAAGCGCTTAAGACTACGTTTGAATAAGATGTTAAGAGAATGGCCCGGGACATGCGGTCGAATCTCCGTTTTAGCATTTGAATTTGCGTCCGATCGCGGGATGATGTTGGATGACGGTATTCATTTGATTCCCAGCTAGGGGTCATATGTTGATGATAAAGGCATTGGCCGCCTTTGGAGTAGAGTAGGGTAGCCGGTTATTGTAGTTCAGACATGTGAATTATTCTGGTGCAGCTGAATACATAAGTCCTTTTATACTTTCTTTAAATTTTAAACTGCTCTTTCTTTATTTCTGCAATTTAGCAGTGCTCACTTGTTATTACGAAAGACATCATGCATTATGTGTTGAGGTATGAAAGCACCAATTATTTTCCCCATAGACACCAATGTTAAAGTGTCACATATTAATGATTTGCTGCAAATTCAACTCAAGTATGGATAATGCAGCAGTGTAATGTTCATATAGAAAACTATTTTTCCACTTGAAAAATCACCAGAAAACGTGGGGTCACAAGACATGTAAGAAAGTTCTTGTTTGTTTACTAAACAGGTCAAGGGTACAGCTGTTTTTATTGATCGACTGTTTTCATTGCTCACAAAGTGTAAGCATAGAGTCGAAATTTCGAAAATGTTCATCAGTGATCCAGTAAAACCTATTAATACGCTTCTTATACATATAACCACAAAATCGAATAGAAATGGGCAGTTTTCCCCTACTTATAATGCCCGTTTCCATCGAAAAAGGAGGGATTACTTTTTATTATAGGAACTACATTCGACTACACCTCGGAGGTTTACATGTAATTGGTGGTGGTAAACCTATAAGAGGAGAAAACATGTTCAGATGTTTCTTAAATGAGAATGTTGTGTTGTCATTTTCATAACAAGCTTAAAAACACCTACTTCATGCAAATCGAATGATTATTTGCCGAGATATGGTCTTGTGAATACCAAGGACAATAGTCTGAAATTGACAAAAATCAGAGATTTTTTTTTTAATTTTACACTGTCTGAATTGTCATACCAAACGGCACTTCTTGTCAATACAACATATTAAATAGATCAAATGTTTAGAACATTCAATGGACATAAATAAAATATGCATTTTAGGTACAATTAGGACGATGAATATGCCAATTTATGTCGATTTTCATGCCAAATTTGATTTTTCAGTCAAATTCTTCAAAATTGGTGGTATCATACCTGATTATAGTAGCGAATACGAGCTTAATAATGCCAAAAATACTGCTAAAATCAGAATTGATACTAGCTGAACGCTACCAAGTCGAGTTTGAATGATAAGGAATAATATTTTACCTTTTACACAAATCTTCATTTTTCACAGTATCCTATTTTAGGGGGGTAGGGGAAAGATTTAGTGGTTTCATGCCTACCAAACCTGTTGTCATGCAAATTTAATTCATGAAAACATGTTGCAAACATGCTACCCTACATGTTGATACCAAAAAGACATAGTTCAACTGCAAACACTTCACCAATACGTCATTTTAAACAAGAAAATAAAATGAAACTCAAAATTACGGCTTTTATATGCAAAATTGGACTAAAAACGCTCAAAACCTATGTAATAAACTATGGAAAACTTATTTCTGAGCTTATTTTACCAATTGTTATCGGAAAAGTGTCCCTAGGTACGAATCTGAGCGAGTCCTAATTACTGCACGCATCTCTTATAAGAGGAGAAAACATGTTCAGATGTTTCTTAAATGAGAATGTTGTGTTGTCATTTTCATAACAAGCTTAAAAACACCTACTTCATGCAAATCGAATGATTATTTGCCGAGATATGGTCTTGTGAATACCAAGGACAATAGTCTGAAATTGACAAAAATCAGAGATTTTTTTTTTAATTTTACACTGTCTGAATTGTCATACCAAACGGCACTTCTTGTCAATACAACATATTAAATAGATCAAATGTTTAGAACATTCAATGGACATAAATAAAATATGCATTTTAGGTACAATTAGGACGATGAATATGCCAATTTATGTCGATTTTCATGCCAAATTTGATTTTTCAGTCAAATTCTTCAAAATTGGTGGTATCATACCTGATTATAGTAGCGAATACGAGCTTAATAATGCCAAAAATACTGCTAAAATCAGAATTGATACTAGCTGAACGCTACCAAGTCGAGTTTGAATGATAAGGAATAATATTTTACCTTTTACACAAATCTTCATTTTTCACAGTATCCTATTTTAGGGGGGTAGGGGAAAGATTTAGTGGTTTCATGCCTACCAAACCTGTTGTCATGCAAATTTAATTCATGAAAACATGTTGCAAACATGCTACCCTACATGTTGATACCAAAAAGACATAGTTCAACTGCAAACACTTCACCAATACGTCATTTTAAACAAGAAAATAAAATGAAACTCAAAATTACGGCTTTTATATGCAAAATTGGACTAAAAACGCTCAAAACCTATGTAATAAACTATGGAAAACTTATTTCTGAGCTTATTTTACCAATTGTTATCGGAAAAGTGTCCCTAGGTACGAATCTGAGCGAGTCCTAATTACTGCACGCATCTCTTATATAAGAGGAGAAAACATGTTCAGATGTTTCTTAAATGAGAATGTTGTGTTGTCATTTTCATAACAAGCTTAAAAACACCTACTTCATGCAAATCGAATGATTATTTGCCGAGATATGGTCTTGTGAATACCAAGGACAATAGTCTGAAATTGACAAAAATCAGAGATTTTTTTTTTAATTTTACACTGTCTGAATTGTCATACCAAACGGCACTTCTTGTCAATACAACATATTAAATAGATCAAATGTTTAGAACATTCAATGGACATAAATAAAATATGCATTTTAGGTACAATTAGGACGATGAATATGCCAATTTATGTCGATTTTCATGCCAAATTTGATTTTTCAGTCAAATTCTTCAAAATTGGTGGTATCATACCTGATTATAGTAGCGAATACGAGCTTAATAATGCCAAAAATACTGCTAAAATCAGAATTGATACTAGCTGAACGCTACCAAGTCGAGTTTGAATGATAAGGAATAATATTTTACCTTTTACACAAATCTTCATTTTTCACAGTATCCTATTTTAGGGGGGTAGGGGAAAGATTTAGTGGTTTCATGCCTACCAAACCTGTTGTCATGCAAATTTAATTCATGAAAACATGTTGCAAACATGCTACCCTACATGTTGATACCAAAAAGACATAGTTCAACTGCAAACACTTCACCAATACGTCATTTTAAACAAGAAAATAAAATGAAACTCAAAATTACGGCTTTTATATGCAAAATTGGACTAAAAACGCTCAAAACCTATGTAATAAACTATGGAAAACTTATTTCTGAGCTTATTTTACCAATTGTTATCGGAAAAGTGTCCCTAGGTACGAATCTGAGCGAGTCCTAATTACTGCACGCATCTCTTATATAAGAGGAGAAAACATGTTCAGATGTTTCTTAAATGAGAATGTTGTGTTGTCATTTTCATAACAAGCTTAAAAACACCTACTTCATGCAAATCGAATGATTATTTGCCGAGATATGGTCTTGTGAATACCAAGGACAATAGTCTGAAATTGACAAAAATCAGAGATTTTTTTTTTAATTTTACACTG